>JAGVSQ010004882.1:8300-18590 GCA_022683975.1 Rhyacophila evoluta | reverse complement strand
TTAAAATCAATTTCCATCAAGCACCATCAGTCGAAAATATTAATTATATATATATTTGTTTATAGACTAAACAAAATAAAATTCTGTGAAAAATATTTTTAAAAAAATCATTACAATGACGAAGTCAATATATTATATTTATAAATTCGTCATTATCACACTGCCAAGCTCCATATTCTCCACTGGTATAACTTATGATATGGTAGAAATCAATTTAATCGATTTCGAATACAAAGTTTTGATGTAAGAAAAAGCACATTTTTTTATTTAAACTTGACAAAAATGTACACGAAAAACGTGTTCTTTTATGTCATATTTAATTTATATTGTTATTATTAAATGCAAAAAATATTCTTAAGATTCTTTTAAATTACAATCAAGTGAGTGTTTTTGTATTGAAAGGAAACAATAAAAATACACATTTAAATTATAACATTCTAAAGAATTTAAAAAATGAACGGTGCTATCTATTCTGTATTTCAAATCTTCGTAAAAACAAGCGAAATCTACGAAAATGGCACGATTGAATTAAATTATTGAAAAAAATGTACAAGTGATAATTTAATAAACGTAAAAATGTTAAGTTCGAAAATAAAACAAAATTGGGTAAATATTGAATTGATTTTCTAAAGCAAATAATTATTTCTTTCAAGGGTAAATACTCAATTAATTAATCATTTGAGACCAGAAGTTTAATTACAGCAGTATTCTCACACGTTAAAATTTTAATCTGTCTATGTTTTATTAGACGAACCATAAATAAACTCATTCAACCAGCGACACCTGTGAGATACAAAACACCCACAAAACCTCTCGAAAAGATACTAGAAAAAGAATTATTGAACTTTATTTAAGTCTCACAAGAGAATAGAAGTGAAATTAATCAAAGAGGCCATTGTTATATTTATAATAAAATTGAAATAAGAATTTTTATATTTTTAAAGTTTTCATTCTTAATAAGTCAAAAAACGAATTAACCAAAAGAACTTATTTTTTTACAGAAGAGATTTATGTCACATATTATCAAATTATGTATGCTTATTATAATGTTACATAATCATATTGGCCTGTTTTTATAGCTATTATATCCGTTTATAGATAAAGTTATTAAATCTATTTTTCCAAAACAAGTAATGCTCTCTTGAAACCTAGTAAATTTATGGTTGGCGGTTATGGTTACTTTTTAGTATGTAATTACATATTTACTAACTATATCTCATATTAACGAACGAAGCGATAATAAGAGCTTTTTAATTGAATTATTTAAAAAATGAAAGTGCACAGATTGTTTCACTTGTAGCTGTGAGGTTAGTATATGCACTTTGAAGCTAAGGATTGAGGTTTGGATTACCACAGCAGCCGGAAATTTAAAAATCTAAAGATAAAAAGCATGTTTTCAAATTGTAAATACCTATATACTTCATTTTAGAGTAGAAATTTTCACATCGTGTAGGTTCATATGTTCCACTTAGAATAAATACTGTAAAAAATACATCTAAAAATAATTTTGTACTCTTTTATGTTTGATGTATTAAGGTTCTCTGAATGCTGTTTTTGCCGTTTTCGTATACTATTCGTGATACTTAAACGTTAAATGAATGGAAATGTAAAAATTCATAAAACTTTACGTGTAATTAAAATGAAAAACAAACTCAAATGAGTTGAACCGTAACAACCTACGTACATTTAAAATATGATGCTTTTGATGCTGTTTTTGAAACGTATAAAAATAACTAAAAGCTTCGCGTGTATTTTTTTATGGACACCTCATTCTGAAAGCAGCGGAGCGAGTTTGTTTTAATTTTTTAATGCAGCAAGGATTAGCATAACCAAAGCTTTCGTGATGCGATACTCTAGCCAGGTGACTCTAAGCTCACTACTTTATTAATTAAATTTAAATGATGCTAATATTTAAATAACAAATGAGGGAGGATTGCATTAATTAAGATTAAGGGTTAGACTAACCACACTTGAAATCCTATTTTGATAAATACAAATAATAGATTATAACAAATCTTCAATAACGATACCTAGCTCGGTAAATATTATAGTAATCTACTCTAATTACTCCCTAGTCATTGATAATATCATTTTACTTTATATGGATCTTTATATGGAAATTTGTATTTTTATTGTTTATAAATATACTTTAAGTACTAAAATTCATGCTTTTTTCGGTTGCTCTATATTTTTATAATTAAAAGGAAATTATATGATTTATTTAGTCAAATTTTCCGGATCTTTATTTTGTAATATATACTAACGTATATAAACACAAAAGACAAAGCTAAATTTACTTTGTGATATAAAATAATTGTATATTACTTAAATAAAAAATCTGGTCAAATATCTTTGCCATGTTATTCTTACTGGCAAAGAAAAGAATATTTAGAAATACAAAATAGTGTAGAGAAAAGGTAGATCAAATATTAGGTGGTTATATAAAGTTGTTAATTTATCGAATTGAATAATTTTTGTACTTACTAACCTCAGGTGGAGACATCTGTTGCTAGAAGTCAGGATCCATTCTGAATTGTGCCGTATTGCGTTAATGATATTGCTGTATATCTTCTTGTAATTTCTTTAATCTATGTAACTCACAATAATCACTTTAATCACTTTAAGCACGATGTATTTTTTATCAGATGTATATTTCTAATTTACGAAAACTTAAATCCTTTATATATTATAGATATCTTGTTGGAATTCGTACGTTGCACTACGATAACAAATAAATATTGTTTTCTTAATTGTTATTTGTCATATTTATCACCATGGTAACCAAGTGAGTATCCAAAAGTGAGTACTGTTAATATAATACTGGATAATACACTATATAAATATTCACAATTTGCAAAATTTTACAGTAAATAGATTGAATGACTTATAATACTGTTGGATGTGGTTAAGCAGAAGACATCCATGCCACAAATTATTTTTTTTCATTCTATTGCATATAATTTTTCGAAAACATCAAAAAGAGAAGAAGTAATTGGTATTTTTTTATAACCCGTATATTGAAAATTATTAACAACACAAAAAAATAATATATACGAAACGTCCATGTAGTTTTTTTGGCACTTTTTTGGCTTTCGTGTTTGAATAAAATGTTACTTAATTACAAATAAAATATTGACCGAATTTCTAATATTCTAATCTAAAATTCGACTTATAATATACCAATATGTTATATGTTCGCTCACTGCTCACATATAATGTAGCCCAAAGATGCCGAAAGGCGAAACCCGGGTCGCTAACAGTGATCTCACATATGGAAGTTTATCAGTTTTAAATAAACGTATATATTGTTGTATTGTACTATATCGATGGATTTTTTTAGTTATAAACAAAAAATACACTAAATATAACTAATTCTACGGTTCAATAGACAAAAATTAATATAATATTAATAAAAATCCAAGCACAAATGACCAAAATTTTATTGTAATTAGACATTCAATAACTTTTAAAGTAGTTCATTTTTCAGTAATCTAATAATAAAAAAAGATGTAGTATATACCATATAAGTATTTAAATTTAATATTACAGTCTTAAAATACAGAATTCATACAAAATGATAATTTGTTTCTTTAAATTTTTTGTCTCCCCGGTAGCGTAGTTGGTAGCGTGCGTGCCGAACGATCCGGGGAATGCGGGTTCGAATCCCCATCTGTGTCGGGTTTTTTAACAATCCAAAAATGCAGGACTGGTTGCCTAAAAAAAATAAAATTTAAATCTCGTTTTTATATTGTTTGTTACTATGTGGCATGGACGTCTTCTGCTTAACTACATTCAGTCCATTGTTATATGGATTATTTAAAGTGGTAATATACTTTCATAAATATTTTTTTTCAGTGATATTTTTTTTTAAACTTATTAAAATCTTAAAAACTTAAACATCGATAAAGATACTATTAAAAATTCATTATTTTCATTTGAATGTTTACATCAAAGATATTTTTTTTGTATTTTCTTGATAATAAGATATTTAAATAGTAAAAATAGTTACATTGCACATTTGTTTTATTCCACAATTGATTGTCTATGATGTAATATAATACAACTAATAAAATATAATGTATTAGTCAGAAAACAAGTCTTCCAAGCCTAGACGGCGTTAATTATAGAACAGTTTATCAACTTAGAAGGCTTGTCCAGGTGAACTATATAAGATTAAGGTGGCTCCTGAACAAACCTGGCCAAACTAGAGTCGGTGTACCAATCTAATGTTTCAAGTCCCTGACTACGGCGTAGCAAACCGCTACGACACGTACAGAGTATTACAAGTACAGCAGCGCAAGATGAATCCTGGGCTTAAGGGCTGGCACACGTTATTCTATTTTAATTTAAATATTCATACAATTATTTATATTCCATTTAAAGCATTTTAATAAGAAAACAAAGTTTATTGAAATTGTAATATTTACCATCCATTTTAGATTTGTGATTGTAAAATTATTTTAAATACTTTTTATAATTTATCTTAATGGTGTTTACCCGACTTTTGTCTTTCTTCACATTTAAGCTGTTTATAAGAAAAAAAAGTGTAAGCATTTATTTATGTTCCGAGAGAAGAACATATCGATCTACAAGTTGTGAAGACGCACTCTTTGTTCAATTCATTCAACACAAAGACATGTCTTGACAGTCAAAAAAATAGAATTTCGATCAACTACTAAATCTGGAATTCAATTTTGTAACGCTTACACTGACCACCACATGAATTCAATTAACAATAATATAAAATTAAATTGTCTTCGTATTTTGTTTTGGATTAAACGCTTGTTTATCAATGGACATTAGTTGATAACACGTATCACACATTTGTCAAATAATTCAGGAAGACCAAAAAACCTCATCGAAAAATAAGTATTGCGACATTGAAAATTTTTGGTCCTCCTGAACAACATAACAAATCCATAATACATGTTATCAATGGGCATCGATATTTATTATAAAATATTAGACTTAAAGACTGCAAAAATTTGATATGCGAGTATACTGCATTAAAAATGCGCAGAGGCGATTGTATCGGTTTTTTTCACAAACACTTTTTTTTTTTATTTCTATAAACTAAAAATATTTCTTTTCATTACTTATTTTATTTTTTTGTCTTACACTCAACTCTCTTTTTAGAAAAAAGATACATCTCAAAAAATTAGATTAGTTTCTGATATAAAAATAGTGGATAGGTTAGCATTACTTAATTATCGCTAATAGTTAAGGGAAGCTATACTTATTTTTACTTAGAAGTAGTTATTTTTAACATCATATGTTCCATTCCTTTATTACTATGATTTGTGTACTAGATCGAACATTATATGAACTACGTACTTAGGCGTAGACCATGTTAAATGATTTTTTTTCAAAACTAATTTTATTTCATGGAAACAATGTTATTTAATGTTTTCCTTAACTAGAAATCATTTGTTACGTGGTAAATTGCTAAAAATACACTGATTAAAATATTTAAAATACTCTAATTTTTTTATGAATTATTATTGCTATTTTCATGAATATTTGAAAAGCAAAACCTCAAAATAGTATTTGTCAGTTGACATGGTCTACAATTGAGTAGCTCATATCATCGCCGATATTACAGGAGCACACATCTTGATTTTTCGGCTTAAGTCACTTTGAGAAGTATTGTTTAACTTTTTATAATATCTTGTATCGTTGGCACAGTTGAATTGCATTAAAATATCATTTCTATATGTTTTATAAACATATGAGTAACGAGATTGTAAAAAATAAAATAATACTTTACAAAAAGACTTAAACCAACAAATGGAGTTACGTATTCCTTCAACATAGGCAACGAAATATTAAATAACATAATTATTTAGTCACTAAGTATCACTATTAGTTTAAAAATGTACCGTGCGTTTATTATAGTTTTTTTTGATGAAATTTAGTATTTTTTTTCACGGTTGAATGACCGAAAAGTTAGTTCATCAAAAAAATTCTCAAATTTTTACTGAATATAATATTGTTTGAATGTTGAATTCATATTTTGATCAAGTGAAGTTTTAAGATATTTAAATCGTGTGAAAATTAGAATTGAAACGAAATCCGTTAATATGTGAATGAGTTATTGCCGTTTTCTTAATACTGTAATATTTTTTTATTTAATATAAAATTAACATGGGATTTTTTTATTTTACAGATAAAAAACATGACACTAAAGGGTTGTGTGAATAATTAAATAAAAAAGTCTTTGTCATAATAGTTATCACTGTGAAACCATGTCCTGCAAGTTTTTCTCTGTGTTAATACCGTGTATGGTTGATATTAAATTCACAAAGGACGCCCCTATGTTTTTGCTTGAGTTAATAATTAATGGCAGTAAAACGACGTTCGCTTTGTTCAGTGCGGCGTCGCACCTGTTAGCCGACCAACAGCAGCGTCGCGACACTATTCGAATGACGTTTTTTTGCTACTAACTCGCACATAACATTTCGCTTTTTACAGCGATAAAACTCTGGTTCTTTGTTATGTTAAAATAATATATGAAATGCAGTTCACATCTGCTGAATAAAATATGTTTTACTAACGCAAGAATGAATGTCATGTTTAAAACATATTTTTGCGAAAACACGACTCTTATTTATTGCATATTATATATTATTTGTCTCCCAAATAGCGTAGTTGGTAGCGTGCGCACTTAACGGTTCGGGGAATGCGGATTCTATCCCCTGTCTGTTGGATTTTTAACATCCGAAAATTCAGGACTCGATGCTCATTGGTTTGACTACCGTGAAACGCTCTTTTAAATGTTAGAAATGACTCAAAGAAGAAATCTCGAGAGAAATGAAGATTATTTTTTTTAGTTCACTTTAAATTAGCATGCTGTCTATTTTGAGACAGCTTTGTTGATTACGATCCACGAAATTTGTAAGTCGCAAAAGAATTTTAAAAGCTGATAATTTGACCCAAGTTACAACAGCAAACATAAATGTGTATGTGTATATAAATGAATTCCTTACCTTACTATTGGTAAGAGCTTTCACCCTCTATTATTTTTAAATACATAAACATAAAAATATTTAATAAAGTACGACACGTATAACGGCTTTTGACTGTCTGAGGAATGAGAGACACACATTTTTATAAAATAAAAATAATGTATTAGTTTACGGAGAAATTATAAAAATTATCATAAATTATCACCAATGGCGTAGCTACCATGGAGTGGTTGGAGCAGTTAGTTGCTTCAGGCGCACGAATCATGGAGGGCGCAAAATTAAAAATGATAGCATAGAAGGCATATCATAATATTACTACGTGAAAACTAAAAAAAATCGAGAAATTATAAATTTGTAAATAAATGTGTTTACTTGCTCCAGGACGCTGAATATGTAGCTACGCCACTGGTTATCACTTTATGTATTGAAAATAAAACTGGCTAAGTTCAAATGTTATCGCTCGACCCTCGTTATGCTTATATCTATTTTAATTCTACGTCACCGTCGTGCTATAAATCAACTAAAATATAAAAAAATCTAATAAATCTAAATACAAGAGATTTCAGTATTGTGTAACGGCCAAATAATCTTATGTCTGGCATATACTAAATTTAGTATCATTTATATTGGACATTAAATCTGTTCTATTTTTGCGTTCAAGTTTTGCTACCGTTTTTTAAAGCTTATATATTTTTAGTTATTTAACTTGTTTTCTTTCAACATAACAAGCACTAATACCACAACTTTATTTTAGTTTTTTTTTTAAAGAAAAATAACTATGTCACCCTATTTCTTCCATATTGGCTCCCTAGATGGAGCGTATGAATATCAAAAGTCAATATTATTGAGTCTCACTAGATCACACCTGCATCCCGTGCCAAATACATTTAGTAATATTTATCGGATTTATATAATGCCAAATACCGATTGGCTTGAAGAACAAGCAAATCAGATTTATACACCTTTAAAGCATCTGCATTATGTGGCTGCCAGAGTTTCATTTTTTTGTTAATTAAAAGCTACATTGTCCTTTTTCCTATCATCTCATTACAAACGAAGTTATACCACTGCAGGCATGTGATTTCAAAGCTTACTGCTTAAAATGTGGACCTTTGTCAGATGCCATGTTTTACAATACAGCAACACTTGACAGAATGCATGTGTTGAACAGGTGGTCTTTGGTTTTTACCTTGCTCTAAATTTGATCAAAAAACATATCTTCCTGAAACTTTTCAACAGTTTTATTAATACTCCCAAAATGATTTAAAATATAACAAAACTCCATAGTTAGTATGTCATTTATTTTAAAACTAAATGTATCATTGAAGTGAATTTGAAGTGATTCCAACCATTTTGAGTGACAGGCACAGGCGTAGGCTTATGTAAATTTATTTTATCATAATTGCTAGTACACGTAGTAAGAATTTATATGTTAAATTTAAATGTAGTTAAGGCGGTATGTACTTGACAATGATTCATTTAGTATGACACTTTTTGATTAAGCTCTCGCACTCTATTTAGAGTATATTTATTCAATTTTAAATATGGTATTTTATATCGTATATTACATATAAATACAAAATAGTTAATTGTGACGTATATGTATAATTTAATAATGATAGATGCTTCCATCGGATACTAAGATGAAGTGGACCGACTTCGTAAGGAGCTCGGAGATATGGCCTAGCAATCAAGGGAATTCGGATTCAATTCTTCATCTGTCGGATTTTAAAAAATAATCAAAAAATACTCGACTGGATGCCTATTAAGTTGAGCAGTTGTCTGAACAACAATTATCGTGACAAATAATCTGTGAAGACGTCTTCACATTGCGGAGATTCATATATTCCATTTCGGAGTGTATATCTTCACGCTGTGTGGATCCATATGCTCCACGCTGGGAGCGAACATGGTATATAAAAAAAATGAATTCGATATGGGAGCGGGCGGAACAACCCCTGTCAGACTAAAAATCATGCAGGGGTGCTGAAACTGGCTAGGCCATGCACTGCGAATACCTCCAGAGAGCTTTGTTTCTTTTTGTCTCGTCTTTCAACCAGTGGAATTCCAGTGATCTGAATGACTAGCAGGTACCATCCATAAAACGTACACGTTGAAACTGAAAGATCCTGGCATAACCTACGTTGATTAAGTGTTAGGCCATATAATTGAATGAGACTCAATAAAGAATTAAGCGACCAGTAAGATATGTACGTTATTCAAAAAAAAAATTTTTGCTCAAACTGACGATGTCTTTTAACTATTCAAAGAGTCCAACATATATAGAAATACTAGATAAGAAGCGAATACAAGATTTTTGGCTAGAAGATATCCAGATTGTCGTTATTGTGATGTTAATGATGCGTAAGTAACTCGAGCACTAAAAACTCGCTTCAATTTTACTAATTAAAATTTTATCTATGATTACTGGGTAAAATCAGTTTCTATAGATGTAACTGCGTTGTTTTTCTTTTTTTTTAAAACATTAATCTATTGTATATATAAGAATTTCCAAGAAAATATTCCACTTTATTACTTCTGATAAAATATATACCCCGTAGCCTGTTTAATCTCATATGATATAATTCTCAATATTTTAAAAGCTTGAAAGTGTTCCCATAATGAAAAGCTTTGCTATAAGGCGACGATGAAAAATGTTACAAAAATATTTCGAAACCTTTTACTAAATTTTCCAAATATATTTTAAGTAACACATGATACATACAGAAATGAAACTTTATTTTAATTAATACTAAAATGCAGGAAAAAGTACATCAATGATTCATAAACATATTTGTGATCGAACATCGGTAATAAAATTTGCATCAGCCAAAAAGTAAAATGTTATATACGAAAATCGGTCCAGAGTTTGCCAGCTCAAGTCCCACAAGCGAATGTTTGTTGGATGGATTGAGTACTAAACTAACAACCAGTTCTCGAGAAAATAAATTTTCAATGTAAGTTTGATAATGTGAAGAATCATGCGCTTTAATTTCAAACTGGGCATGATAAAAAATGCCTCTTATATATATCTTATATATATTACTGGCAAAAGACGATAAAGTGAAAATGTGAGTTTTGAAAGAGTCGAGTTTTATTGTTTAAGTCTCTCTGTTTAATACATTTTACGACAAATTCTTAAGGTATAATGTATTATTTGATAGAAATTGTCGTAAAATATATTTAACAAAGAGGCTAAAACATCAAAACTCGACTATTTAAAAACTCAATTTTTTACTTTAACGTTTTTTGCCAGTAATACGACGATATGATTATAACGAAAATATCAAAAACATATATAAATATAAAAAAAATAATAAAGAAA
>JAGVSQ010004881.1:7829-18591 GCA_022683975.1 Rhyacophila evoluta | reverse complement strand
ATTTAAAATCAATTTCCATCAAGCACCATCAGTCGAAAATATTAATTATTTGATGTACTGCTTTGGATACTGGGGGTGAATTGGTCTGACTTCGTAAAGAGCTCGGAGATAAGAGAGCGGACGGGGTGGCCCCATGTTACACTGAAATTCATACAGCGGCAATGTAACTGTCTGGAGCATATACTACGGATGCCTCCAGAGAGAATGCTGGATCTTACTTGCCCTTTTTTGGAGCAGTGGGATTCCGGTGAGCTAAAAGACCATTGGGTATATACAAAATGTACTACGCATAATTTAAGGATGTCAGTATAACCTGGAACGCCAGGAGACGGTGGTATACATATGCAAATTCATTTTATTTATCCCGTTATAAAAAAATAATTTAATGCTTGGCTATATGTTAAAACTGAAATACAACAGGTAATCTACAAATGACACGTTCTTGTAAATTATTGTGAGACAGAAAAGCACACGTATTTTTGTTATATAATGATATTGATAAATAATAAGCTGTGTGAAATGTGTTAGAATGTTGCTGTGTTAGAAGGTTGTTGTGATGGAAACGGGAATATAAACAGGAAATGTAAATATGTATTTAACAGATGATTTACGTAATTGAGGTTTATTTTCCCTTGAGGTTGGATGCTGTAAATTTACATTTTAGGAATTATATTTATTTCCCTTACGCAGCGTACAATCTGACCTGTATAATAAATGAATAAAAATGCGAGTGTTACTATATTATTTCTTATGAAAAAAAGTAACGGAAAGATCTCTTAAATAAATGATTTTTATTTTAATACTGACATCTATCGACGTAAATCTTAACTGTATGAATCAGTTATAGATTTTTAATTGAATGTAGATGTCGCAAACATATTAATAGCGGTAGACTAGTGAATTTATTATTTCTCCTTATCTGCCCCTTACGTGTAGCATATGTTCACCGCGTGGGGCCTTACAGGATTCTGACTGTAATCAGTTAGTTATCTTTTCGAGTTTTGCTAACGTTCCTAAATTCCTCCGAGTACCCAGAAGTCTTTCAAAATATCAACGAAAGAAAAAAAAACAGCAGGATTCACTCTCTCTTGGGAAATTCGCAGCACGATGGTAAGTTAATTACATTATGAGAAAAACAATGTTTATAATTTTATGGAAGTATTTTTCAAGATCATTCAGAAATGACTTCTTGTAGCATTCCAGAAAAATATGCTTGCCAAATTCTGTGGGAATGTCCAAAAATGTGTACGGAGTGGGAAAAGTAATCAAAGTTGATCCAACCAGCTGTTAGACCCATCGGGCCATCCAACTTGGATACCACAAAGGCGAATTATTGTTTTTAAAAAATTTGCGGCGTCATACGGCGTGCATGATAATCTCTTCACATAAACTGCTTGGCCAAATAAGTCTTCACTTTATCAATAACCTTTTTTTATCATTTTATTTCTTTTAACTTCAGCACACTTGTCTTGGGTAATTTATATGTACTCCTGGAATATTTTCGTCGAATAAAGTAGATTGCCTCTCGATATCAAAGCTCCAGGATACGCCTGATTACGACCAGGTGTAAAGACGGGACGGGTGGAGATAGTGTACACATTAGCCCGAAGGGAAACAGTAAGTTATAATTCAATTGATACAGTGTCAAATTTATACGAGACATGATGCTACAAGCTGGAAATATTAAGTGATTTTCAGCAAAACGTGGAGTTTGCACTTTAAACTATCGATTTCCATAATTAATAGAGTACAAAATCTCACATTTACGCACACCTTAGCCCACTCCGACGGTGATACTTAAAAGCTCTCATCGAAGCAGCATTTCATTGCAGGGTTGTTTACGTTCGTTACATCACACTACAGTTTTTATTTGTCGGCAATAATTGAGATTCTAAATTAAATATAAATTGTGTCATCTCTTTACGAAGTTATTCAGTTTATGACATGTAAACGAGGCAGACCTGGTGATAGGCAAACAATAAAGTTTTTTCAAGTTTAACACAGTTGGGTGTAAAATAAATCGTTTTGTCAAACAAAATAAATAAACTTTTACTTCGAAACAAATGAATTATTTAACATTCGTGTGGAGAGGCATGAAATTTGTAACTGAACATTTTTATTTTCGTACGTAAATTTGTTTCATGATTCTGTTTTGTGAATGTTTTTTCGTTTTAAATGATCGGTTTTGTTCAAGTGAAAGCTTGTAACATAAATTCACACTTATTCAATAAAAATAAATAGACTGTATCGGACCATGAGCAGTAGTTTTTAAGTGTTTAACCCTTTCACTTCTAAACAGCCATATATTGTCGATCGTAAACCAGTGAGAAATGCTAACGACCTTCATTTTTGTGCTTTTTGTAAAGTTTAATATAATCCCCAATATTGCAGGAACACGCATCTTGATTTTTCGGCTTAGGTTACCTCGTACAATATCTTGTATCATTGCCACAATTCTGCATCAACACATATTTTTTAAACATATGTGTCGATATGAAAAAAGAGATTATAATAAATACAAATATACTATACAGAGTAGGTTTTTTTCCTACCGTATTCGCTCCCAACGTGGAGCATATGGATTTACACAGCGCGAAGATATCTACTCCAAAAGAGAATTATATGGACGCAATGTGAAGACGTCTTGACATATTATTTTTCACGAGAATTGTTTGTCAGACGATTGCTCAACCCAATGGCCATTCGGTCTGCATTTTAGGATTTTGAAAATCTGACACATGGGAAATAGAACCCGCATTCCCCGGATTGCTAAGCGCGCACGCTACCAATTATGCTACCGAAGAGACAGAGAAGCTTAAGCCAACAAATCAAGTTACACGTTCCTGCAATATTGGCAACGATATACAAGGTATTATTGTATTTTTGATAATAATACTGTTTTTTATGGAAGACAAACCATAAGTGTTTTTTTTTTGTCAATTATTCACTTGGATTCAAAGATTTTGAAAGGGTTAGTAGCAGTCAAAGAAACAAAATTAAATTTAACGTATTTATGATATTTTTCATAAACTTTTATCTTTTGTCTACTAATGATATCAACCAGACCTGGATAGAGCGATTGTATCATGATTTTTTTCCAAAGAAATTTAGTGGAAATTTTGTGACGCTTCAGTTTTTAAAAATTCGTGATACCTGGTAAGAACGTAGCCAACGTCAAAATTAATTAAACATTTGATAATATTACTTAGGCCATAGTCAGCGTACACCGACCAGGGTGTGATGCTTCGGGTGTGGGTGTCTCACACCTGTTGTATTTACACATGTGACATCACAGATATTCCGTCGATCGCCCCGTTACTATGTAGGGCATATTATTATATATGTATAAATACATATTGGTAACAGTCACCAACGTACAACGCGACACGTTCTGCTGGCAGGCTGCTCGATCGAATAGAAATATTGTATCTACTAAAGTTTTTGTCTTATATCCGGGGCCATGCTAAGAGGTAAAGACGCGGTTGCTTCAGGTGGCATTATGTAAGGGGCGGCAAAAATATCGAAATCAGTATCAATTTTCCTAGCGTACGAACCAAGTCGAGGCGCATTATTGAAAATGCGAATTTTCAAAAATAGAAAATTTTATTTTGCGCTAGAAATTACGAAATTGTGGATGAAAGTGTGAAATTCGAAAATGCAAAAATGGACCTAAAAATGTGGAACCAGATAGACGTCATTTCGGGGCTCAAGATGAGTGGCATTTTAAGGACTTGCGTTGTACTGAGAAAATCTACCCCGTGGCTTTGCTTATGACAAAACAATACCTCGTATACCACACGGCACAAATGAAAGATGAAAATCACTATTATTGTATTATTACATAAAATTTCGTATTTTTACCAACCAATAATTTTTTAACGTTGACATTTTTAGTACGGAATTTAATTTAATGAAATTGACTACAGAAAATTCTTTCTATCTCTTACATTTTTTTGCTACTTTGGTATACGAGGTATTGCTTTTTCATGAGCGATATATCAAAAAAAAATTCATTGAGCTTTATGGTAAAATAAATTAATAACGTTCGAATCAGTTATAGCTTTAAAAATCAGAATTATATAGTAGAAATTTTTAAAAATTCCATAGTCACACCATTAATATATAAGCATAACAATTGCGGTGTCATGTGACATTTGTGGTAACCTCTTTACGAAATAACTCAAACCATTTATATTCTCAAGTATATATACATTTACAACTTCACCACACTCGAGTATGTGAAAATCTAAAACTTGGGTAACTTTTATTAACTCCCGGATCTTTCCCGTCGAATAAGATAGATCGCTTCTCAATATCAAAGTTCCGGGACACTTTCCTCGATCATCTGTCCCCTCTAAGGTTCTTTGATTAAGACTGAGTATGAAGACAATACGAGTTGATCGTAGGAAAATTTAAAATACATCAATACTCAACCACCGTGGCAAAATTAATGTTGACATGCACTAGTTAAATGTTCACAACTATTTCAAGTAAAAAAATCATATCTGCTTGAAAAATTCAACGAGCATTTAATTTATATTTAGACATGGAAGATAGGTGTTCAGTAGTATGAAAAATTAGCTGACAGTTATATATTATTGATACGATTATATCTCCAAAGATAGACTTTCGTTATTATATAAATATCATATATAAATATATTATAGAACAGCGGTAGGCAACCCAAATATATTGACCTTCAAATTCAGTTATATATTTTCTTATGCGGATAAATTAGGACAAGTATTACAATAATTTTCCATCCGCAGTGACCATTTTCTTTAGTCGATTAAAAGATATCTTGTCTTAAAATGATTTAAAAAATTATCGAAAACTATTGTTATAAGTTTACTATTTTAGCATCGTATCATATTGTACTACAGTGTTCGATAGTTAATTATAGTTTATTAAAACTATTCACATTACCAAAAGTTTACTACTAACGTGGATATATTTAGCACTGAAATTACACGTTGATAGAATATTATTATATATTATTATTTCAGAATATTAGGTTATAAATTCATAGCAAAATTTTTTCTCTTTCTTTAGACAACGTTAAAAGTGTATTATTTTTTATAGAGTATTAAAATGGATTGGGTACATATTTATTTTTTACCCATCAAAGACGCGTTATATTTGATTATAAATTAAAATAACGTACCTAGTTGTTGCTTGGATTATTAAATTATGATTAAATGAAGATTTATTATTAAAATATCATTAGCATTAAAACAAACAGTTACCTTAATGGGTCTATTAATAATTTCTAAAATAATTCCACATAGAGTTTGCTAAAATTGAATAGTAATATCAAGGCATTTATGATTCTCTTTTTGATAAGATGGATAATTATTAAAATTAATTAATTATCATTAAAATTTATAAAGACATTAAGATATAATAAAATGATAGACTAATTCGTGTGGTTTTATGTTCCAGGCCATTTTAATTTGACTTTTACTTTGTAGCTTATATTTCACAGTCGTGGAGAGAGGTCTATAACTATTTAATATGGATAAAAGATACAATATAGATAGAGAAAAAAATTCATTTAAATAGTTGTAAAATTTTTGACAAATAATCATCACGAATGACGGGGAAATTTTGACTTTGACTGATTTATAAACAAATATAACAGCCGCTATTGGGGCACTGAAAATTTCCATTTAAAATAAAGACTATTATAGTCTCTTGCAGAGACTTTATAGTGCGTTCGTTATCTTTGAAAATAGCTTTCTTGTGCTCGAAATGGACCTATTGGGGCTATAGGTTATGTGATTCCTACATGACGGTACCACATCACACACAGCTCGTGTTATTTGGGCACACACGTCCATTGCATAATTATTAAAATAGATACAGTGAGACGAATATCTGAAAGAATAAATTTATTATCGAGAATTAGCTCTTAATATGGGTTGTAAAATATATAACGATTATAAGTCTTATAATTTTGAACTTACATTCAATTTTCTTCAATTGTTGTTTAGTTGTTCATCCAATTATTTATAATTATACTAATATTCTTATTCGTTGCATTTCAATAAATACGCAAAACGATCGCTTTCAGTATTTTACTTAAAAATTAATCACTTCTCGATTTTATGTATTTAAGGTAGCGTAGTTGGTAGCGCGCGCGCTTCTCGATCCGGAGAATACGGGTTCGATTCCCCATCTGGTCAGATTTTTTGAAATTAGAAAATACAGAACTGGATGCTCATTGGGTTGATCAATTGTCTGACAAACGATTCTCGTGAAAAACAATCTGTGAATACGTCTTCACATTACGGAGATCCATATACTCCACTTTTGGAATGGAATATATTCACACTGCGTGGATCCATATGCTCCACTTTGAGAGCAATTATGGTATAAAAAAAATAGTGAATATATTGTGGCGTAATTAACGTGAGATATTCTCCAAAAGTGTCATAGAGGCAGCTTTTTAATAACTTGGTTGATTTGCACTAGAGTGTGCATGGTTCGTATTCAAACTAACTCTGACTAATATCGAGGGATTTGAGGTAATATTTAGTATTTTTTAAACCTTAAAAATATCCTTTCGACAAATTAAGTTATATTGACTGTTTTTTTCAAGAGATTAATAACATACTATGCAAACTTTGCCGATCTGTCAACGATTCTCGAATTAAGCCTCTTATAATATATAATATTCATATATGTCACTTTCCTATGTGATTTGTAAAAATACTTGTATAATAATTTCATTATATAAAGTTTCAACATGGCATCGCATGTGTAAGTTCTTACGTAAATTCACGTTACATCAATCATGTCACGTGATAAATTCAAAACTAAATTTCAATAATTTTTTTCAATAGAATATATAATAATCTAGGAGAGCTTTTGGGTACAATGCTATACGAGATCACTCCATTGAGTTTACTTCAAACACGCAGACGAAAGTTGAAAACGTGACGGGCTTTCGCGAGCGGGTGTAAGTTCAATTTGCTTTCGACGCGTCACCTGTACATTTGATGAGCCTGGAGGCTGTATCACACCTGCTGATCTGGCACCATTAAATGCAACTAAAAAGCTTTTCTGTATTATATCAACTTGTCATGTCTTTAGTCCGCGACTGAAAAAAGCTGCGTGAAATTTCATCTTCAACTTTACAGAAAGCCTTTTATTCAATTGATTCTTATATGCCAATTAAATTATGCACGTATTTTAAATCAAATATTATCCAAACATTGTTCTAAATTATAAAATATGTATAAAAAGTTTTAACTCATATTTAATATTTATGCAGTCCATTTCTAGAAGTTTTATGTCAAATATTATATATAAAATACCAAATATTTAAGAATGATAAATTGGAAATAAAACCTTTACTTATAAATCAGAAGCTCACAATTCATTAACGCTGTGCACAAATTGAAAAAATTAAAATTCAATCATAGAATATGCTATACATATTTGTCAATATGCGTGTCCCAAGTAGTGTAGAGATTGACGTGCGCGCCTCGCAATCCGGGGAATGCGGGTTTGATTACTACATCTATCAGAAAATTTAAAAGTTTATAAATTTAATGGATTGAAGAAACTAGAAGCCTATTGGATTAAAAATAGTCTAACAGCTAATTTTAGTAAACAATAATCTATAATCATGAAGTGTCTTCATATTTGCGGAGATCCATATACTCTACTTTTGGAACGAAAGTCTTCACACTGTGTAGATCTATTTTAGGAGTGGAAATTGTATTTTTTTAAACCACAGTAAATAATTAAAATTTATAAATAAGTGAAATAAAAACTGTAAAATTAAGTTACAACAGCAGAGAATATTTAAAAAAATGTATATAGAATGATTTCGGCACAGAAGCAAGAATTGGATAGTCTCGTGTAATATAGTGATATATCTGAACGAAAGCTTGCTCGACGGAGCTTTTGCTAGTCGAGCTTATTAGCGCTACACAGGAAGGTAGCTTTGCAAGTAAGCCACGCGTGCTTTGTCGAAAATATTATTAACAGATGAGATGTAGATTATTAGCGTGATCCTCCTACACGATATGCGTGCGTACATGCCTTTCATATTCCTTTCGCAATCAACGTATGTATGACAAAATGTTGAATATTAACGAATAACCGACAACAAACCACGATACTATGTATAACCAATTAATTTGATGCATAAAGGACTCCTAGTTGATGATATATTATGCCATCAACATATGAAATACACACAGTCATATGTATAAAAAGCCCTTTAAACATCATAAAAAACAAGACGATTTATATTTGATATATTAAATCATTTCACTTAAAAGTTTAAATTTAAATCGAGGTAGCATTAAATTCAATAACATGATATTTTCAGTACAATAAGTTTTCTGTGGATTGGTATAAACTTTATTTCTTTTCTAAAAGTCAGTATAATATTATGGATCAAACTAAATTATTTTATGAGTATATACTATGTATTAAAAACAAATACACTATCCTTATGAAGTTTAAATACATGAATTAGAAGGCAAGTCGTGCATTTCTGCAATAGGTAACCTAATTTACTTGGTAATAAACCGATAATTCGTCTTTAAGCAAGTTTATACATGAGCCACTTTTTCAAGTAAAGAAATTTCTAAATAAATATCATCTACAAGTGTATATATTTATGTATCTATAGCTATATAGTGATGAGCTAATGATAGTGCCATGATAACGAAGGTATGAGAAAATTATCTGATGACATATGTATAGTAATGCTATTTATTTTGAGAGTGGATTGGAATAAATAAAAAATGATAATGATGTATAATATAAAATATCATTATAGTAGACAGAATCAATCAGTTAAGCACATTTTAAGCTATTCACACGGCTTTATATATGGTAGCCTATAACAATTTACACATATTACTAAATTCGTGAAAATTGAAGAATGGAATGTAATATATTTTAAGTTATCGAAGTACAATAGTTCTGCTATAACATGAATTAAGGAAAATAATATTTGTTGTTTCAAACCATATCGATGAATGTAGTTGGCGTATGTAACTGTCTATGACAGCTTTTTTTGAAGATATCAAAACTCTATTGTCCTCGGCTTACCTGCTGTAAAAATAAAAACATAAATTAGTTAGTTATAACATAATATATACACAGCAAATAAAATATATATGAGTAAATCATTTAGGGAATTTTCGAGACTGACTTGAACAAAATTATCTAAATGGTAGATTGGATACTAAGGGTCATAGGTTTAAGTCCCGCTGTTGATAGTAAACATCTCGTTATGAGACTTGATTTATAAAGTAAAATATTGATGTTTTTTCTGTGTCGACTAGACAAAATGATCTAAGACGTCTATCTTTTTTTAAAAATGACTTCATTGGAAAAAATGCTCCATGCATTTATAGTTCATAGACAAAACATGTCTTGTAAAATTATTAACATAAATACACGTATATTAAGATACATTAATCCTTTCATTCGTGAGTTTTTTTTATGCATACACGTTTTGAAGACTAAAATCTTTCACATTTATCAATTCAACTAATATCATAAAGTTAACCAAATTGGATTTACTAATTTGTGATGCTCATTTTTTTATAAATAACGAACAACATAAACTGAAAAGTTATTCCAAATTAGTAAAAATGTATAACATTACCACATATAGCCGCTCCCATTTCAGAATCAAAGGAGCACTTGAGAACATATTTGAACCCATACGACTGATTATGTATTTTTGTCAACAGCAATATAAAGTACCTTTCGCTTCTTTACAAATTATAATAATTATAAAAAGAGTATAAGGGAATTTTTCAATGATGTAAATTTTTTCGGAATGTTTTACGTATTTACAAGATAATATAATTGTAAAAATTTCCAACAATCATTGATAAATCTATTTGGTATTTATATTAAAACAAATAATAGTAATTTATTTAAAAAAATCAAAAATCGGTCTTAAAATAAGGCAACCAGGTCCATAGACATAGATGTACGTCTATACTCTTCAAAGTTTAAGATAAATGAACAGTCAATTAAAACATATAAAAAATATTTTGAATTTTTCTATTGTTTTCGTGAAAAATAAGCTGTCAAGAAGATTCTTCGCGTTGAGGATATATATATATATAGAGCGGATATTTTCACATTGCGTACATATATATGCTCCACTTTTGGAACAAATATAGTTTCAAAAAAATCTTTTGCAAAACGAATTTAATTTAATACCTTAACATACTGCCATAAATCAATATTTGAATAAGCGCTGAAATCAATCTACACAAAAAAACAAACTGTTTTTGTATCAAACATTTGAGTAGACACTATATACATCGCCGTTTTCATATTACAAATAAATATCGCATGAGCGATTCTCTATGTCAAAGAGAAAAGTAACCCATAGAGAAAAAAAAACAGATGAAATTTTTACATCGTTCCTTCAGTTCGATTTTTAGAAAGAGGTTATTTTTCTATACCGAAAGAGCAGCAGCATTTCGATATTAAATTTGATGGGATAGACACATTTTTTTCTCATTTTGCCGGCATGCTTATTGAAAATCGCATTGGATACAAAAAAAACGTTTATCTAATACTGTGCTTAAATTTAAGCAACCGAAGATACAATATATAAAAAAGCTTCGAATAAAAAAAGCTCAAAAAATAAATTGTTTTCGTTTGTTGATTTGAGCTAATCGCAAGATACATATCTATAAACGTGTGATTTTAAACGTGCGTTCAATTTACGTAATAGTTTAAAAATAAAAAAATAAAGATGTCTAAAACT
>JAGVSQ010004880.1:0-18591 GCA_022683975.1 Rhyacophila evoluta | reverse complement strand
ACACTGTGTAGATCCATATGCTCCATGTTGGGAGCGAACATGGTTAAAAAAAAAAAAATTTTACTCAATTGTTTCAAGATTTTTTCAATGATTATTTTTTATAAATAAATAATTAAAGTACGCATTTTAAGTTTTATTAGAAGTCCGATATCCTAATTTATTTTAAGTAATATAAAAATATTGTGTATGATACGATAAAGGACGATGATAAAAAAATATAAAGAAGAAATATGTAAAAGTAGCTCGCCAGACATTTTTAATTTCCAAAAGTAGCTCGCATCCTTATTGAGTTTGGCGACCACTGCTCTAGACACACGAATCATGAAGGGGGTGCAATATATCAATTATCTGACAGCTAATTATCATGAAAATAACTTATCAAGATATGTCTTCATATTACAGAAATCCACTTACACTACTTTCTGAGCGAACATCTTCACACAATGTAGATCCATACGCTTTACTTTCGGAGCGAATTTGGTAAAAAAAACTACATATTATAGCGGATTCTATAGCTTTACGTCGCTGGATAGATATTAGTGGACACAAAATTATTGAAGATTTTTAAGCATTCACACTTAGTCTGTTATTTGTGACTAGAGATTTATCTTTTCAGCATTTAAAGACTGTATACGTGACAGATAGTATTACAGTTAACTGTTACACTGCTAACTGCTAATTACAGTACTGAAAATTTCTTTGAAATGTCAAAGGTTCCTAAACACTTTATTTTATAAAGCAATTTTATCAGTCTGATCCTATTACTTATTGTATATAAATCAACTCATCCAAGATTTAAGATAATGTCAGTGTTTTATAATTATGGCCGTTATTCATAATATTTATTTACCGTTGTAGCAATTTTTTTTTTTTTATTTCGTTGAATGATGTCCTACCTATATACTAAAAACATACGTTTAGTCATATTTAAAAAAAAACGTTAAGTTTTTGATAGAATTGTGCGTATTCTAGGACACCCCTCTTTATATGGCTACAGTGTAGCGATGTCACCAGACCAGTGTGATAAATTAAAATTAAGTTTGAATGGCTTTTGAATTGAACAGAACGTGATTGCGGATGACATGATAAGGGTATAATAAAAATATGAACTTCGTGACCTTTAGTAGGCATTGAAGAATTCCATTCAGTAATAACACAATGCAGTTGTATGCCCGCGCAGTACACAATGCTGGAGGTGCCGGAAGGGACCGAGGAAATGTTGCGTTTGGAACTAGTGGAAGAGAGCGTAGGCTAGTAGAAAGATAACATTGTTTTTATCAAACATGGCTCACAAAAAGCACATGCATAATGTATGTATCATAGCTGACTACAACAAAGAAGTTTAAAATTTGTGTTTGAAGTAGAAGATGGACGAAAATTACTAGAAAGATACGAGAAAATTTAACCTATTAGATCAGATCATAGATATTTGATATACATCAAGCATAGATACTTATCAAAACTATTCTCAACGACAGACTGACTTTCCTAAATAGTCCTTGACTGTGTCAGATACGTAAGTGTACATAAGTACAATAATAATAATATATCTATTTTAGATACACTACCATCCAACCGAATATCAATGGCTTAATAATGTGCGATTTGTGATAATGTGATATTTTTTTGGTATAATTTAATTGAGATGATATTAGAACATTTATTTGTTCTGCTCATCACTGTTTTCGAGTAGATTATCTTTGGTATATTAAAATTATTCGTCGATATACTATTACATATCACAGTGGTTTCAATTTTTATCAGTGTTTTACAACATTCATACTCGTGCAGCTTGAAGACACCGAAAGGCTGAATCTAATTCGTAATTAGGTACAATGTACTCAGGCAACAGTTTATAATTTAGAATTAAAAATCAATTTCCATCAAGCACCATCAGTCAAAAATATTAATTAATTAGTATTGAAGTTATAATCAAATCGGGTGACCAAATGACCGCCAATTATCTAAAAATTGATGTGCATCAATAATAATATTATCCAGTAATAAAATGGCGTTATACTAACAGCTGATCGTCAGAAAATTTCAATCACTGTCGCAAATTAATTAATATGCAACCCCAGAGACCTTGCGTCAGAACAAAAGCGTTCGTTTTGAAATTCAGATTACGTTTACGAGGCGGCAATATGTAGCACCATTTATATTATAAAGTGTAGCCTCATTCAAGTTGACTGATTTACATTACAAATATAAAATGATACAGTATGTGTTGGTGAGATAAGTTCGCAGGATAACCATCCATATGAAATAAAAAAAAACCTCGCAGCATCACAGGATGTCATGCCGACGCTCACATCCGGTGAACAAAGGACAATAAAAACAAAACGGAAACATTAATCTCTGAGAACATAGATCAGATTTATAGGACATTTCAAGTTAGGTTATTAAAACACTTAAATCACCTCACAATATGCATTTTTGTCTTCCAGGTTATTTATTAATACTTGTATTTTTATTTGTTTTCAAAGATTGATAACCAATCATATGTTTGTATGATGCATCGGAGTGTCTCTAATGCAATTTCCATGGCATTGTCATGTGCCAGTTATAAACAATCCAACTTCATATGTGAATCATGTGAGAATTGTATAAGACATACCTATTGCGGTTTGTTTGTGGCCGACCTTGTCGTGAAATCACTAATTCAAGATTATTCCAAATTCCAACGGTCTACTTTTAATTATGAACGGTCCTAAAGACACCACCACAACGGAAAACATTGACACATGGCACAGATATAGTAAACAATGTAACACTTGATATACATTAAAAAATATTGTTTATTTAGTATTTTTTTGAATATTTAGGCATTCGTTAAATACACCTCACATATTCACAATCCAAATATACAGCAACATGACATGTTGTGTCCTGTACATAATTATTTTGTGCGATTAATACGTAACTTGCACATTTTTATAAAATTTATCATTGATCGAGTAACTGCTGAATCTATATAAAATATAGTTTACCCCATTTCATAAACAAAATGTTTATATTCCTATAAAACTACCACATGCGTAGGCACAAATACATAAATAAATTAACGGAACATTCACAGCCATCCAACAGGAGAACTTACCAGTTGTATGAACCTTTTATCTGTTGTTGCCATGCTGATAGCTCTTCAATATAAATTAGTGTGAAAAGCAGACGGTGCCAAGCGCAATATTCTTTTACTCAAAGAATGTCGATGATCAAGTATTCCCTTAACGATCTCAAAAGCTATTATATTCACCTTCTATCAAATTGTCACTGTTGGTACACTTGAATCACGGGCAAAACAATTTCAAAAAAAGAATGAAAAGTTTGTTATTTATGTCCCTCGGTTACCATTTGGAATCGTTCGTAAGAAAAGAAGAATATGCACCAGATTTAAAATTTTAGCTTAGTAAGAAACGTGCAGTAAGTCTGTTAGTAAGATTATCGGATAGTGATGAAGCAAACACCGGGTTTTTTTCTTTGAAGATCGTTAGGTCGGTGGTGTTAATACAAGCGGCATGCTTACATGGCATCATGAACCTGCAATTAAGAAAACAATGTTAATTTTTCTAAAAGACAGACTATCAAAATAACATACGAACACACTTGACTTTTCATATAACTCATACATAATATACACCAAGATTCTGAGAATAATACAGTGTCGGCATGTAACTGTCGTAATGTAAAATGTACGTTACTAGTGCAATGTGTCTTATACGATTCTCGTAGAGTTCTCACTTGTGAATATTTTAAGGTTATGTGTGTGAATTTTATGAAAATTGCACAAAACAAGATATTGGCAGTGAGTGCACTTGCAGTTCATCTGTGGTCAGCATAAGAGTTACAACACATATTTTCACAATTTCCATAATTATTAACAATTAGCTCGGATGAGCCTATCTGCCAACTGTTAAATAATTAAGTACCTTTTTTGAAGCATATGTCAGAATGAGTGGATGAATAGTTTATACTGCTAAATCATTATTAAATAAATATTTAGTAGTAATTATATTAACAGTGGTTACCAATAGTAATTATCCGTCAAATTATTAACAACCTATTATTAAATTCACTGTCTAATATATGTACATATAATTTATAATAGAATATTTTATATTGTATTATAATATATAGAACGAGTTAGATATTTTTGAATTCAGAACACGTCCCGCAGTATATTTTTTCAGACGAATAAAAATTATTAACACCAATAGTAATTTCAGCACTGTCCTTTTAATCAATTTTTATTTTTATGTGTGATGGGCTATCAATATGCACTTACTGCAACTTATTAATCACACCTTTACCATTTTTACCAACATATTTATATCATATATTTTTGATTAGTACATGACCATTGGTAACTAATTACAGTGGATAGATAAAGTATCATGTAAATGACATTCATTTTTCTTTCTTAAAATCATGCTCTGCCTTTACGCATTCATACAAATTAACAATCTGGAGACGGTCTAATACTATACAGATACACGTATAGGAATATTTTGGGGGAGCATTCATCCAGCCGTCTACTCGTAACACGGTCGGGTGAATTATGTTGAATAGTGAAGAGCTGTCGCTTGTAGATATTTCGTAACCGGCTCAAATTAATTGAGGATTTCCTCGCAGGAGTGGGCATCAAAATAACCTGTTGCGTGCCGTGGACATTAGTAACAGTTACTGTTCGGTCATCCGCCGTGTACAGTTGACTTCAGCCGATATGAATAATATATGAGAAGTTGATAACCACAGCTATGGAAAGCTGTTGCCTACGCATGTAATATACCAATCCAAATTCGATAAATAAAACAACGAAAAAATAATGCATTTTCAAAATACAGAAAATTTTAATTAGTTTTTCTCGATTAAATAATATAATATAATATTATCCTAAGATACGAAAAATCCCATTCGTATAATACGTATTGGTTGGTGGATCCAGAACTATAACTGATTAAAACAAAGAAGTTGGTTAGGTTAGTTAAGTCCTTACTGAATGAACGCGGAACATCTTTGATAGTTGTCTTAAGAGTTAAGAATGCACTTGATAAAAAAGTATGACAACGAATCACGCATTTTATCTAATAGTTCGTATATATTCGATGAGATAAAGTAGGACTACTCTATTGAGTGGGTCATATTTTTTTAGACTGAAAAGATCACCAGCCACGCAAGAAACCTCTTCAAAATCTTGGAAATCAGTAAACCTAAACTGTGGTGGCAAGATTGTGTAGAAAGATACACAGTAACCTTTAATCTCAGGAAATGGACAATTTCCCGGACTTGGCTGGTTTTCAATACCAATAGCGATTTAAGCAGGGCCGCGCCATCCTTATGTTCAGATTGTATACCGCACAAAGGCGCTTGAATTTCATGGTCGCATCTTTATAAGAAAAATGAAATATTTGGCAGTACTTTTTACCTCCATTGATATTTGCACAATTAAAACAAGTGTACTATAAAAATACAAGATATTTATATAAAATACTTTGAAAGAGGTAGAACGTTATAAAACTGCGAATTATAAATCAGTGAAATATATGTAGATAGGTGGTTCAAAAAACTTTTTTCACACCGTCGCCAGCAACCCACGGCGCGGCATTGGATTCAAGATAGTCTATAGATCGACTACGCAGATGTGATCTATTATAAATTAATCAATAAGAAAAAATTAAAACTTCACTTGTCATGCATTCCAGAAAAATATATTGTTGATATTTCATCCAGGTATGTTGTACGAAGTTTAAAAATACCAGCATTTTTTAAGGTCTTTGAACACCTCAACTCAAGAAGTTTAATACAGTATATTATCATGACAAAATAGCATACAGTGTGGTAAAGGTCTCTCCGAGGGTATACCTATTTAATTTGGAAGGTCAATCTTTAGACTCCGTTAGAAATCCACCTATGAACTTTGTATAACACATTACTATTTATTAACAACGATTTTCTTTACACAGTAATTTAGGTATATAGATAAATTTATTATTGTACAATGTACTGGACTTATTTATTTAGGTCCCGACCCACTGATAGGACTCATATCTGTAATAGAAGTAAATATTTTCGATTTATGATCTAATAAATAACACAGAGTGCGTTTACTAGTATCAATCGTATGTTATGTGATGAACCTTCTAATACACATAATATCGACCGTAAAAAATGTAGTCCTCAGTTTTTGTTAAAAAGCTCTCTTCGATAATCACAATGTATACTCACTTAATACGCGTTCTATCAAAAAAAATACGCTGCAAATGCCAAATTAGTATCTGAACTAATAGGCCAGTTTTGCTGGGTAGTTGAAACGAATGTTAATCAAGAAAGAGTAAAGGTTTTATGTTTTTAATAGGTTCAGGTATGGCCCAGTATGATTATCCTAAGTTTTCCCGCTTTGCCGAGGTGAGCTTAATTAAAAAAAGGTGAGCTTAAGATAAAAGTAACCTAAAATGATTACCAACATGATGTATTTTGGTGCTGTAGTATAAGTACCAGCAAATGATTATTCAGTCTGTTTTAATGCATTATTATAAGTATTTTATTTAAAAAAATATTTGACTTATTTCAGAAGGTGTAACTAAACTGATACCACAAAAAATTATAACTTTTAGAGTATGAATTTATCCTGTATAAAGGATAATTTCTAAAACTAATAATACATAGTACAATATTTTCAAGTATTTCTCAGTTTTGTTGATAAATGCGAAATTTTTGGAATAAATAAAAAAAGATACTTAAATATTCGTTAAAATTATATTTTTATTATTACCATCAATACCAAAATGTCAACAGAATAAAATAAATCATAAATAAGTCATATTTCATAACATAATAGTATCATATTTTGGTTATTTTTTTCGATAAAGTAATTTTAAACTTAAATATTTAACGCGTGACTTTTATAGTCAGATCTTCAGAATAATTTAAATCCGGCGAATAATTTATTGAACTGTAAAAATTCACAATAAATATTTAGTACAAGCTACAGACTGTTCTATTATTATGTAAAATTTTACAAGCGTCCAATAGATAAAATGCAAGAAAATAATTTCTCGGAATTATTTTACCTACATCCCACAACAAATACAGTCATTTTATTCACGTTGCAAATGGAAACGATGAATTACTTGGCATTAAATAAATTCAGTCAAGCAAATTAAATACAATATTTCATATCAAATTATTGTCGAAGATACCATTAAACAAACCAATATTACCTGGCTCTTAAAAAATAAAAAATGTATGCTACACAATAATTTCTCCAGCCGCATCCGCTTTCGCCGGAAAACAAAATAATAATCGATAAAATAACACAAACAGACAACAATAATAATTATTCACAATCTAATGATTGTATCACAAACTATACAATCTAAAATTCGTTTTTTTTTCATATTTAATGACGAAATACATCAATAACTAAGTCAAAATATTTACATCACACACATTAAAAACCTAATTTAAGATTACTATCAAGATCAATAATCCGTAATCTACAAAATTAAATAATAAAAAAAACGATATGCAATTTAATAACATCGGTTACAATGTAATAATGTCACTTGAAACGCAGTATACAATATATTATTTTGGAAATAAATGAATGTTAAAACAATTAAATACAAATGTTGGTATGAATATAAAATAAAATATTTTTTTATTCTGGATGTAAGATAATTATCTATTGACTTTAATACACCGACCTTCAACTAATATTTTTGACTCAAAAATGGATCACACTTTTCTTATCCGAATTAAGGTTACTGAATAAGCAGAGAAACCTTTTAATCCTCGAAATATCTTCAACTTCAGCCACTTGAAGTCGATATTGTATCGCGCTTTTACACATGATATTATTTTTTGTATACTTTCTCCGTCCAATTGTTAAAAAAACATATCGCAATTAAAAACCGCCTTATGTTTCGTATTATGTCATTAGCGAGGCGACTCCGCGTTTACTACGCTTGCCGGATCGCCAGAAACCTTCCCGTTCTTGACATGTCTTCATTGAATCCAGCGAAATGCGAACGTCTTTTTTCTGTTTTTTTGTCCATCGTCTTATCGTCGAGGGCGACAAACAATGGTTGCATGGATTCACTTCTTTTGACCAATGATTTCGCCCTGTATAATACCCTCAGGATTCTCTGCTTGCTTCCGTTTTGTGCCTCCATTTTGATAATTGCCTTATGAATTGTCACCACTTCAAAAGTATACCAACGAATGCGCTTAACACTGCATGAGATTGTTTTAATATACCAATAGACGCTGATAATTTCGATCAAATAAACAAAGATAATAGCTGGTGAATCCCGGGATACTTATTCCGAAACGTGGACAAATACACGCGATCTTTGACTTGTCTCCTCGAATCGCCAGCAACTAATGCGACAATAATATTTATCGTTAGGTTGGAGTAAATAAAAAATACGATAAGAATTTATTATAAATATGTATTATGTACGAATGTCAAATAATTGCTTATCTAATTCTAAGTACCCTATTAATATCAGAGGTTCACAACCGTGGCTGTCGAGCCGAATGGTTTAATATTTAATTCAGATTTATTTATCCAAGATTTATAATTTATAATACATTTGAAATATGAGCATGGTCACAAAAGGATGGGAAGGTGTTGGGCAATTTGGAAAGATAATTAATAAAAGGCTTCGTATTTTTTCACCCTACTTATCGCTGGTGGAAATGAGTCTACCAACTACACTTAGATACGTATACTAAATCGTTCAACCATAGTAAAATGCAGTAAACTACCGGCTAAAAGCTAAATGCAAATACAATATTGTGTAGCGTAAAAATATTTGTGTAAATGTAAAAATGGCAAATGATTCTATAATTCATCAACAAATGAAAAATTTTGAGATACTTCAAACAAGATTCCAGAATATATTATATTTATCTTGGTACTAAAGTGCCTTTATACTTTTTGACATGCTTCATCAATATTATTTTTAATTAGTTATTTTCGTTAAGAAACAAGCACTTAAGAGACGTAGAATCGACACCAGATTATTTGGAGTAAATATTTTTTACACCGTTTTGTAATATAAAGAATACTGGTATATCTAAATGATTAATAATCTATGAGAAAACCATTTTCATTGATATAACATGGTAATAGCATAACATTGCACGAACATTAAAATATACCCAAATTTGAATGAATTATTAAATCTTTATGCTTAAGAATCTGAATGTCGCATTCAATACACCTATTACATTTACAGCAGCATTAAATATGACCAAATAACTTAAAACGTAATACTACCAAAGGTTTACAATAGTCGGACCTATATATGACCAATTTTACATAATAAACAAAACAGCGTCGTTTAATTTAATTTAGATATAATTACATGTTAATTTGACTAATTATAATAATTTTAAATAATTCAAACATATCAACAATAATAATTTCTATAAAATTTAACAATAACTGATTGAGGAGACGAATTAAGTAAGACACCTATACAATAGAATCTGTAAATTTTACAGCCAATAAGAAAAAAATATGAAGAGAACCAATAAAAAAGTAATTTAGGTATATGATATGATAAATTCGTGTCACGACCACAATATAATATATGTGTTTTTATAATCGACTGTATATTGTGAAATTTACTTTTAACTATTCTAAAATGGTAACTATTCACGTTGGTTTTACTCGCAGTTTCAAAATAAATGTTTTAATATGATTATCTTCGATGTCAAAATATTATTTTCGGTTGGTACGGCAACAATGCCAAACAACGTTATCCGGGGGTGTTTTGTACACTTTGCGTCTCGAATACGCACGCTACTGAACCAAAACAATCTTAAGGTGGCTACACACGATCGAACATACTTGTACAAGTATAGATGTACAAGCATGTGAATACGGTGACCACATATTAAAGAATCTATGATATTTCATAACCATGTTATTTCATTATTTCCTTTTTACGAACCTAACAAAATGGGTGATAAAATAAAAAAGTTTTTGACTTCAGTTCAAGCTGAATAGCTTTGAATATATGTAACATAAGGCAGAATTATAAATTATCGATTGAACTAGTTTACTATCATCTTCATATCGTTTAATACTTTTATTATCAACATTTTTAAATGATTAAATTGTATGTATCAGTACTTTAATTTCGTTTTGTAACGTAAAATATTCACTTTCAAGCCCCACAGTGCTTTGTGTTGCTCAAGCCAAGCATGTTAGTATTAAGCAATTATAACTGAGACATCCCATAGGAATAAATGGTTTATTTGATATTTCACTTTATGTCGGTAAATAGTCGGTCAACGACTGATAAGATCCACGTGGACACAGCGATACCAACATTCTTATGAGTTTATAACATAATACACGTAGTATTATTACCTAAATGTAGTAGGTTTCCCGTATTCAGGGGGGGAGTAATAGTCACACAAAAATGCTTGTAAAGCATGCTTGAGCGTGTGTAGTCGCCTTTACTCATACAGAAACAGTAGTTTCGAGATATCTGCATGCCGGACGGCGTATTATTTTATATAATATCAGTATCAGATCTTTAGATATGTTGGCTAACATCGATATTATAGCGAAGTGTCTTATTATGCGTATATTTATGTGTCTATTCCACCATACCTTTAAATTTAAAAAAAACTATGTACATCTCTAATTTATTGTAATTACAAGAAGTAATACATGTCTCTATATCGCATAATTAGCAAACTGTGTTAAATATTATTTATTATTGGTGACATATTTCAACAATCTTCAACAGACTGATCCCTATCATTGATGATCAAAATAAAACATTGAATGGAATTTTTTTAAATATATACTGATTACTTATCTATAATATATTTACTTCGAATTATAGATACTGTAATATATCGATTTTTTCTTCATAAATGCTTTCTTGCCATTTTAGGTTTTCATTAATCTGCTAGCATATTATACTATATAGTATTCATTATAAATCTAAATCGATAGTTCCCACATATTATGTGGGAGCCGTCGACTAATTACCGCCCGCAGTGGGTCAGTTGTTTGCATTGTGTAATAATCTATTGTGTCCGGATTCGAATTACCTTAGAGTCGCAAAATACATGTACTACTTTCGATACATGAGTTAAATGAATGGTTTATAATCAATTCTTGAAAAATATCCTTGAATCTCTGGCATAATATAAAATGAATGTGCACTTTCTGGATTAGATACGATGAAACATTAGGCTATATGGTTGAGTATCAGTTTTTCTTTCTTTCAACATCTTTGATGGCGCCCTCGGCAACTTCCTGGAATATTCTTATCAAATGGTAAAAATTACTTTAAACATTTCATTTGAAATATACGTGGATTCACTTGGATATGAGTATTACAAATATACCAGATGATAATTTGATGGAAACTACTTTACGATACAGCCGCGTAGTTCATTTAAATTGTTTAAAAAGATTATTTGATTAAATGTACGTATATAATATAAATATTGAACGTATTAATTTATCTTACTTCTAATTATATCATATAACTTACAATATGAATAGAAATTAATGTTAAATATTAAGTATACATACTATAATAAATTGATGACCAATGTATATATACAAAAAGGTATGTTTTTAACAATACTCTGTAAGCAAGGCTACTGCTTATTTTTATTTGTAAACTACAACATGCCATAAAAAATGTTGGCAATTATGTGTGTTTGTTATTTTACAAAAACGTCTGGGTGTTGTCTTGTTAATCATCAAGTATTCAAAGGTGATTCAAAAACGACTAGCTAATAGCGATCACATAGGGCAACTGTATCTTTAGAGCGAAAAGCTATTTCAACAATTAATTTGTAAATATCAATTGTACTGACAGGTACTGTATTATTCTACTCGATAGCTACATACGAAACCTGAGTTTTCGATAAAATACAAAATCCAATCAATTCTACAGTTGTCAATAATCTAACATAACCCTCAACATGTCTATCCGTACAAAAACTATTTAATTAACAATAATTATTATGAATGTTCACGCCTAAGTCGTGCAAATATTCAACGCAGTTTAGTATGTAATCTGTAGATTAAGCAACTGAGTGATTCAGTATGTGAGCGAACAAATCATTTTATGACAGTTGAAAGGAAAATGAAAAAATTATGAAATTTCTTACCTGAAACTTTTCGAAATTCTCTCTTTCGATTTCCAAACTACTCTTTCTCTGTTGAAGAACTCGAGGCAACGAAATAGACGCCATCAGTTACATTTAACAATATCTTCAGAACACGTAAATACGAACACTCACTCACCACACTTGACACAACCAACCAACTTGAAATATTTACAAACAGTCAATTCCAAGGCTGTAACGTAACAAACTTATACTGCAGGTGGACAAAAAAACCTTTTAAGATCGAAGCCTAAATTAAAATTTCTTTTTTTAAATACAATTAATTATTTTCGTTTACGATGAAAATAGGAAATTGCACGAAAAATAATCGTTCAATCTAGAAAATTTAATTTCTGAACTGAATATTTAACAGGTCGTTAGTCATTACATTAAATGTCAGTATACCATATTTTTTAACTTCTCTGATAAGGTATTCATTTCTCTTCTTTTGAATTTTGTATAGGTAAAAAACATATTTCTTGAATGTATTTTGCAATTCGAAATTATTTTAGTTTTATATTCTATTAGTAATAATTTATTATCTATCAACTGAGGTTATACTTCTTTAAATCATCGCCCTATATCTGGATAGCCTATATCTATCATAGCCTCAAATGCTAAAGGTGACACTCAGGCAAAAAGCTTCATTACATTGATTTAGTGATTTAAATGCGTATAAAGTTGTTTGAGATTTGGTAATAATGATAATAAACTATCCCATAATAAAATTACAAATCAATAAATGAGACATACACTCTTTCAGTAGCCTAATTTATTGGGATTATCAGGAAACAGAAAAATAAAAATCAGCTACAAATAATTTAGTGTTTCATAAAAATATACTTTTATTCATAATAATATACAATCGGCATTATGAAAGAAATTTGTGAATATCAATGTTATAAGGCACTATTAAAATTAATTTGATTATACATGTATAATTATTTCAAGCAGGAAACTAGTTGAATTGATTGAAAAATATGAATGTGCTAGCAACTAGGATTTGCTATTGTTAGTAGTACGTTGTCTGAATTCTGTAAAACTTTTTTCTATTTTTTTGTAGAATACAGTAATTTACTTTGGAGATATGTTAATATTATTGGTTTTTTCTATCTGATTTTCTTTTTCTTGCCGCAGTTTCTTCAATTGAAATAATTTTTTGTCTGCTTCAGCTTTCTGCAAAAATTGGTATTAAAATTTAAGTAAGAAATCAATCAACACAAAACACAATACATATATGCCTTTAATAAAATTCTAAATGATTTGACTCAACTATATTAAGAATAATCAGAAAATGGTGATTAAATTAATATTTTTAAGCAAGGGTGGTTTGCAATAAGTTTTCTGAAAAGTAAATTTACAGGTTTAAAGTAAATAAGCCAGATAACTATGGATGACTTAAAAAATAGTATAACAAAGGATACGGGTATGATACTTAATTTATAATTATAGGATATGAAAAGAGAATCTGACTGGCTGAAAGAAAGCAAAAAAAAAAGAGAAGGTTAGATATGAAATATAGTGTCTTTGAAGAGAAAAGTAGTAAAAATATTGCAACCTGTTGTATCAGATCATCATGTTCATTTCTCATTTTAATATACACAGCCTGTAATTTCTCGAGCTTTTCTTCGGATATTCTTGCTCTGTTTTCTGCATCAGCTATTTTATCTAGTAAACAAATATATATTCTTTATATATGTAATATATTTTCAATGCCATACTCCGTATTGCGTAGTGTATTGAGAAATTATACATTATTCAACCCATAGAAATCCACTCACAGCTCGTTCCACATTCGACAATGTTTATCTCTTTATATATTTAGAAGAATGTTCATATTATTTTCATGGAGAAAGACAGTTCATCAAATTTTGTCTACAATAAAATAAGCTTGTGCAGTTTCCATCCATATAATCAAATACAAATACATAGTATAGATAGTTACAAACTAAGAAGTTTTAAGTTCATTATTTTTTGATACCTCAATAGAATTAACCAGTGTTCTTCAACCTTTTTATACCTGTGTACTGATAACAAATATAAGAAATATTTCGCAGAACGGCGATACTGAAATAAAACTATTACTCATGAAGTATTTTGTGTATTGTGTTGCTTTTACTCATAATCATGTGTACCATGTGTTAGAAAGTTATAACTTTTTGACGGAAAGGCAGTGGACCATAAGTTGAAAAATACTAGTATAAACTATATTAGAGAATATTCAGTTTTGATCATTTAAAACATTAAGCTTCGACAATGTTTGGCTGAGAAATCTTTAGTTATAAATAATCTCAGTCAACCGCTCAACCTATTACATATCTATACCCTGCATTTTTTTAATATATGGAGCAACTGTGGGATTTAAATTAGTGACATCGAGTGCCAAGCAATTCGTTCCAGTTTGTAAAAACCCCTACAAGATGAAACACCGGTTAATAAAATAAATAGTATGTTTCATTTAATGGTTAGAAATTGATTATCTAATCCGTATACTAGAAACAATCTCGATACCTTAACAGTGAGACTTTAAATTTTCAATTACACAGATGATTTGAAGTCAAATATCTTCATCATGTACAATGCTTTCTTTTTCAGGTAATTTGTATTCGAAAGCAGGTCATGGTTGTATTTCTGTATATTTTCCCCTTACCTCTCTTCCAGTCTCCAAAATTAAAGTCATGATATTACTAATGACTAAATATAGCTGCTATATGTTTACACTGTTGTATCCATATTAGGTTTATTTCGACCCAAATATATATTATTAAAATACGTTTTCTCCAACATTATGAGATAATACTAAAAATATGGTTGACATTATATTACAAAATTTTGAAATATCAAAAAATCAGTGTAACTAAATATATTAACGCCCTTACAACTTACTGCAATCGAGGCATACATACTAGGGTTGGCCTTTCAATAAAAACCACCGATATACATTCCCATTAATTACAATATACAATCATCTCCACTCATAATATTAGACCTGTCATGATTAAACTTACCTTCCATCATTAATATATTTTCTGAATTCAGCCCGCAGCTGAATCAAATGGGGTTGGAGTGTTGAGGTTCTTATATTTTATTATCCAACTGATCTAAACACAATGTTGTAATATTACATCATAAGTAGGAATAGAAAGCCAATATCTATATATATAATAAATATCCCTAAAATTAAATTTGACCTTATTTGTGTACCAATTAATAATTTAAAAATTAGAACAAGGAATGATAATACTAACTTATATTATAAAAAATCCAGTCATTAAGTTCAGTTGACAGTTCTCCTTTAGAAATGTAGTATGTCTATACACAAATATTAAATTCCGTTTATCACCCTTGGATATGCATTCAAGTATATTTTTCCAAATTGCCAACCAATAATAATTGTAATAAATTAAATGATTACTACTTTGACAACTCTCTATTTACTACAATTTTAGTCTATGGATAAGTTGTATGAAACGCGAAGTTTTCCACTTGAAAAAATCTTATATTTATGTAGTTTAATTTATTTGTTAAAAGATGTTGAATCATTTTAGAGACATTAAACTCTTATTTTTTGTCGTTAAAACAAATTTCCCATACCAACAAAAGATGTAATAAATACATTGAATGCCTTCAATTAATGTAATCCTACAATAAACGAATTTTCATAACAGTTAGTGTAACATTAATGTACTACAAACATTTATATTTGAGGTGTAATAAAATATCTACTTTTCATAATATTTTTATAAAGGTTGACGTAGCATCAGTATCGCATTGTGGGTAAGGCGCCATTGAACAAAAAGTTTTTTGAACCATCTGTTAACATAATTCCACCAATTTATAACATGCACATGTAATCTTTTCTTTTTTTATACACTATGTTCGCTCCCAACATAGAGCATATGGATCTATGTGAAGATATCCAATCCGAAAGAGGACAATTACTCAATTCAATAGACATCCAGCTCTGCATTTTCAGATTATTAAAATCCGACAGAAGGGGAAACGAATCCGCATTCCACGGATTTCTAGGCGCACACGCTACCACCTACGTTACCGGGGAAGCTATCTTTTCTAGTCCCTTCTAAATATTTATATATGTTTCTTATATTTTACGGAATGCTTGTTTTAGCTATGCAAACATAATTACACATAGAAATACTAATATAAATATAAAAAGGCACCCTTCTGCGATGCACAATTATTTAGATATAAGCATGGCATGTTCTAGATAATATGATGGATCGGTATGTAATCTAGATTCTAGAAAATGTTTCAACGCAAAAATTACGGTGTGTGCCGGTGCCGGTACTAGAGGCACCCACCAGTCATTAGATTTGTACATAAAAATTGTCTATGTGCCGGCCGACCTGTTCGCAGTCAAATTCGTGTGCTCAACAATGTTTTTTTGATACACTCGTTTTATTGTTTACAGATAAAAGTTCGTAACTAATAATTGGAAGCTCTAAATAAACCAGAAAAACATGGATTTCCTCGAATATTCGGATATATCGGCGGAAGTAAAAGGCTCAATGGTAAGTTATCTCAATGACACGCTGTTTGGCGGGTAAATCATGATAAAACAGTACAATTCATCTAAATTATTACTATTTCCCAGGTACCTGGACGCCTCAAAATGACAGACCAAAATATTGTCTTCAAGAACAATAAAACCGGTAAAGTAGAACAAATCAACTCAAACGACATGGAACTTGTAAATTTTCAAAGATTTGTCGGCTCATGGGGCTTAAGAATTTTTTTGAAGAATGGTATCCTCCACCGATTCGGTGGTTTTAAAGATGGAGTAAGTATTGGCTATAGTTTACCCAAAAAATAACTAACACTCCATTTGGCAATAAATATTGCATACTTGTAGGTTATATAGAGTGTATATTTAATTGGCCCATTGTGATTGTACGTAGCATTTTTTTATTAATAGAACTTCATATAAATGCAAGTGGCTTTGATATAATGAATGCCACTAAAAGTAACGACAAGCTGTAACGTCATGTAAATTTTCACAAACACATGATTGAGTTGGCAGCACTACTCACACATACACTTGCATACTATTACGTATCAATGGCAATTGTCAATGCAACATCTCGTCTCCAAAACGATTATTAAAGTAAATACAGTAGAACCTTGATGTATTCTTATGATGATTTCAATGCGGTTGTAGAATGATCCTAAAGTATTAAGTATTATTAATTATTTTTCAGGAACAAGAAAAAGTCGCCAAATTCTTTAAATCAAATTATGATAAAGATATGCTGGAAAAGGAACTCTCACTGAAAGGTTGGAACTGGGGCACAGCCAAATTCAATGGCTCAGTGTTAAATTTCAACGTCGGTACTCGAACAGCATTTGAAATTCCTTTACATAATGTGTCTCAGTGCAACACTGGGAAAAATGAAGTCACCTTAGAGTTCCACCAAGTAATTATATATTCCCTCTATAGTAACACTCCCATAAATACCATCTCTTCTGACTGATGGCATTCCGGTGTCCTACATAGTGCTTCGTAACCTTTTATTTTTCACAGCATATACGGTATTTTTTTCAAAAATTCATGGCACACTACAAGTAACAAAAGGTAAGAAATGCTGCCGTTATGGTGGCATTTCTAATGTTTTTCTTATATTCGAGAAATGCGCCACCGTACATCCAGCAACGTAACGTCTCACAGCACGCTAGTTAGTATGCCATGACGTAGCGGTTGCGGAGCACTGTCCTACATGAGTGTTGGGTATCATCCACAAGATGTATTTGGCAGAATTAAGGGATGCTGGCATGACCTGGGATTATGCAAAGTGATTACCAAGTGACAGAATTCTGGATACCTTATGATCCCACATAGGGAACATATATAGTAGAATAAGAATATGATAAATATATATTTTTAGATTTATGATAAAATATTGACCATTTATTTTTTTTAGAATGATGATACACCAGTGTCACTCATGGAGATGAGGTTTCATATTCCAACAAGCGAAATGGCTGGTGACTTGGACCCTGTTGAAGCATTCCACCAGCAAGTGATGACTAAAGCCAGTGTCATATCTGTTTCTGGTGATGCCATTGCTATCTTTAGAGAACTACAGTGTCTTACTCCTCGGTAATTTTATTTATCTGTGAATAATGATAATTAACTTTGCTAATGTAATGAAAATATTTGAAGAAGATGATGAGGACATGAGCATTTTCTTTCCCTCAGCTGCAAGGAAGTGTTTTTGCCGATTCTTTGTATAATATTTTGTTGTAATAGAGTGAATTTAACCTTCCCTCTACTATGATGTCGACCGGGTCACTATTTCGTCATCGACATATATGTAGATAGTTAGTTATAGGTATTCATGTGTGCACTGAGTTTTTTGCGTATTAATTTGCCCAAATTCCCGCTCACTTGTTTATTACAAAACGATATTATTCATT
>JAGVSQ010004879.1:0-18592 GCA_022683975.1 Rhyacophila evoluta | reverse complement strand
CTGATTCAATATAGTTTTTCGAAATATAGATGATCTACAATAATCTAAATGATCTAGAAATTTAGAGGACAAGATCTTTAGAATTCTGCTGTTTAGTCGTCACATTCAGCATTCACATTATAGTCTTTCGAAAGTTTTTTGTGATTAAAGAAAAGTGTATGAAGTATGTCATTCATATTTTCTTGTAAATATAATTTACATTAAAATAGACGAAAGTATTTTCCCATAGTATTAAAGAGTATTTTCCCACAAAACTTTTCATGACTATAAACAATATTAAAAAAAAAATGTAACGAGAAAAGCTATTATAGTTTATATTATCCTTTTTAAAAATTTCATATTGAGTTTATTTTGTACTCTTTGTTATTATATATGATATCTTTAAAAAGATTATTTTTATAACATATTATGCATGCCTTAATTTGTGATTTGTAATATGCTCAACTTGACAGATGAATAAATGGAAGTTGTATTAAATATTTTAAAATAAAAACGGGAGTATATATTCATTTTAAAGTACTTTAAAAATGAAGTATCTTCTACTGTGAAATATATTTATCTATCTAAACATGTTACTAGAATATTATTTTCCGAGAAAAACTTGGCAAATTTATTAAGTCAATGCGTCTTTCGTATCTTTCGCTAGGCTCTAAGAACTATTTGACAGTTTACGTTAACTACCATTGGCAAAAGGCCAAGACTGTTCTGTCAGTGTGAAATTCTACTCCGATTTGTAGACACCCGCTTTTTCTACCAAGAAGTACACATAGTATATATTCTACGTTGAGCTGAACACTATATATCGTGCTGTTATTGCAGTTACGCAGTGTATGGATTGTTGAACGCTAGATAATATCATGTTCTCGTATATTTTGTAATATGACATTAAACACGCCATAGTGTAAATTTAAGTGACGGGTTAACACACAAACATATATTAATAGTGAACGATGCTGCTTTAACTTAATGCCTTTTACGGAGCAGTGAATTCTAAGTCCTCATAATTTAAAACAATATTATTTATAAGAATTATGTAACTTCCACGAGTATCTTACTGAAGTTCGTTTCAGATAAAATCACAATTAAAAATAATACAACTTTCATTGATAGTGTAAAATATTATATAAACGCGTAAGCGTAGTCAAAATTTAATGTGGACAATGTTAAAAAACCAATCTTCCAAATCATACACTTTTTACATAGTCTTACTTATTAGGTCACAATATAATGTACGCAAATAAAAAAAACCACGTCTGTAGTTAGATTAAATTGAATTGAAATACATCAATATACGATTTTAGATTAATTTAAACAACACATAGTAACTATTTTTTACTAACTCGAGTCTATAAACTTCCACATTTTTGCAACTAACAAAACATATTAAAGATAACAGATTTTACAAAATATTTTTGAGCTACGCCCACTTCAAATGTAGAATGTATAAAACTCAAGAATATTATTTATACATATTGGCAATTTTTTTTACAACTATCATTAGTTATCGTTCATTCTATCAATCGTTTTGGATTTTTAAAAGTTTCTTAAAATATGTTGTATATGAGATTCAAGCCTGCATATTTGTATTCTATAGCACATATTTTACCATTTCGATCACTTACAACAGTTCAAAATAACATCACATTCAAATTTAGAATCAGCAGAGTATGATATGTAATATTGTGTAATTAAATTTGTTATAATAAAATCACACACTCGTTGTCTCAAACGTAAATAACCTTTCGATCTAGTTTCAGACGAATCCCTTCCCTAGAGAGTAAGTTTTTACATATTAAATACCCAAATCACGTTTAGCACAAAAAGAGCCATTTGACTGTCGTTTTTGGGTAACCTTAAAAAAGTGATTGTTTCTAGAAGTCTAAGAAAATAACTTGCCTAAGAATAGATTTCTGTGACGTGGACAAGAGAAAACGTGACAAGGTAATCTTTGAATAATGTACGTAAGAAAGCTCAGAGTCAACATGATCGAAGACAGAAATCAACACAATGTCAAAATCATTCAAATCAACTTCATAAAACTCAAACTGTTTTTATCGTGACTTTATTTTGTGAAAATAAATATTTGGAATATAGTGCGATAAAAAAATCAGCAAATATTTTAGATATTCGGGTAACACAAGTTGTTTAAAAAATGGATTTTTTTTAGAAATATAAAAAGACATCTCAGTAGAGAGCCTGAGTTTTGATTGAATACAATTCGAAAGTCGATTCGTCGAATATATCGACTTTTCTAAACCAAAAAGAAGTAAGTGACATTTTGGTGATGTCGAGTTATATACCACGTTAGTTTTACCAGAACGTTTCGTGCTGCCAAAAAGGCGTTCTTTCTAGATAATCTAAGGGTTTTTAAGCTAGGTTTCAATTTGTCAATGTTTCCAGTTCAAGACACAGAGAATTTTTTTTTGAATTCTGTTGTATTAATTGTTTGCTTTATATAGTGTCAAGACTTTAGACAGTTTTAGATACTTAAGGGTACAAATAACGGGAGATGGCATGTTGCAAAGTTAACTCGCAATTTGAATAGAAACACCTAGAACAACCTTCAATTCCACACGAAATGTTTGAGACTCTAAGCTGTACAATGTAAAAGCCAAATACCGCCTGTTCAACACATGCTTTCTGTCACTGTTACTCTACGGTTACGAAACATGGTGCCAAACAAATTCCCAAAGTGGTTTTGGGGATATGATGGTATGACTTCTTTTGTGACAAGAGAACTGGCTATGCAGCCGATTATGCTGCAACGCTGGCCCTGGAGCCTTAGGAGAGTCTTAACGTGGCCTGCCTATTTTTCGAGCCAATTGATTTTCAGCGCTCTATCTATAAATATAATATACCATCTATATAATTTATTCGGTGGAGTTACAGATGCAAGTATGACCTGGAAGGACGCAAGAATATTTACGGTTAACAAGGATTCTTGGAGGCGGTATGTGGTGTTCATATGCTTCACTTAATGAGTGGATATGGTAGAAAAAAAAGAAGAAGTATACAATTAAACAATGAAACATTAAAAAAAAAATTAAAGTGTTTTAGTCTTAATTTTATCTAATATTTCTTGGAAAGCCAAAATGAATTAAATGTTCCTAAAAAATCAGATCAAAGAAAAATATATTTCTTTCATACATAATTGAAAGAAAAACTTAAAAAGTTGATGGAATTTGTGCATAAAGATAGTTATTCTCGAAAAATCATTATTTTTGCTTTCCTGAAAAGCAGCGTTTTGTCACTAACGCCCTTTTGGCCTGCCAATAACGACATATTTTTGACACAACATATAATATTCGTAAAAAATATTTTAGACATTCGATAAATAATTCCAATGTTGAGATCGTCTAGGGAAATCTATGTGAATGCCTCACAATGAAGCCAAACTACTTCAGCTCAAACATTACAAACGGAACCGTGTTTTTTCTAAAAACTCTTATTTGTGTTGTCTCATGTCCACGCCAAAACGTTAGTAGTTATGTACGAGGTTTTCTCATATTCACAGTAAAATTGCACGTTCAGTAAAATACTCACGTACCAAAAAATATTGTTTTTTTTTTGTTGGTCATAAAAATAGCACTTTTGCTACTAAATTTTCTTTGTTTTAATGGACAATTTTAACACACAATCAAGTATTTTAATGAAGTTTTCTTCGTGTATCAACATTTTTAGTATATTGATACTTAATATTTAAAGATAATTAAAATATCATAGTTAAAAATATATCTCCAAATAGATTTTTAGTCGTCAATTTAAGCGATCTTACGGATTTTCTACTCATATTTTTTTTATCTTATTGCTTATTTCACCTATTTTAATACTTTCTTCATCAAAATTCTATAGTTTTAAAAATTTTATATCACATTGAATCTCTAAGTTTTACTAGATTTTTTTATTTTTACTAAGATTCTATTATTTTCATACTATAATGTGTAGATGATTTCATTATATTTTTAGCATTTTACAGGACTGACTCCGTATTTCAATTGGTTTTGTGTTTAAAATCAATTTATTTAAAAAATTGTAATACAGATGACTTTAACTATATTTTCATCACAAAGATAATTCCCATGATAAATATTTATAGTAGATATAGTATAGTGCAAGTTTATAGTTGGAAGTTAAAATTTATATTTAAAACCATATCACACAATTTAAAAGGATATTTATAATTTTATACTATGTTTTACTTATAATATTTTTTAAATAATACATCTGTACTAAATATTCAACGATTGCAATCAACAAATAATTCGACTTAAGTCGAATAAGACAAATCTACATCAAGAAATTTGTAGGTGTTTATAGTCTCTTCAACATATATTTTAATTAAGGAAAATACAAAAGCTTTTTTTAAAAAAAAAATAGTAAGCATTTTCAGAACCTTAAGAGTAGTTTTTTCCATAAAAATCTGCTCTGACTAAGAATCGTATTTTACTTCTCTCTGTATATGTGAAATGTGTGTGACTGTTTATAAATAAGCCCTGAAAGATATATTTTCCAGTAGTATGCAACTTATTTTGTCGCAATGATAAATATGAGCCATGCAGCACTCTACGTGTTTTGGCCATATCATTTTGTTATCTTGCATTGTTTCTTTGTGGACAAACGGTATTGCATGTTTTCCGTTGAATTTTCATGCTTTATCACATACAAAAGCAGTGGAGTTTGTGCCATATCGGAGGTTCGAGTTAAGCATGATGTGCTATGAATAATATTTAACTCTGCAAGACAGAGATCATAAATCTTTTATTGTAGAAACGTCCTTTGTATCATTATACTTTGTGAGCGGAAATAACTCTTTTCCTTAAGTTATAAATTTCATATTTAATATTTATATATTACGGTATAATATAAAATCATTCAAACTGAAATCAACATGACGTTCTGTTTCAATCAATTACCGTTATTTGATTATTCAAATCTACTACTCTTAGTTTATAATATAATACCATACCTGTAAAGAAGTTATTTGACATCTTCGTAATAACCTACTATACGTAGATTTTTACACATAAAAGATAACCTGATATTATATGATATACTACAGTTGTATACATGTGTATAAATATGATTGTACTGTGACCGACGAATTTTCATTAATACTTAAATTTTATTGAAATATTATTATTTTTTTGCCAAACAATCATCATAAGCTAATACGTATAATTAGACCTGACTGGCTTTATTAATAGACAAAACGGCTTCTGTCGGGGCACTAAAAATTCTCAATCGATACACCAACTATCATTACACTCTCGTATATTGTTAGTTGACAGCGTATAGATATCCGAAACTGGCTTGATTTATTCATACGTTTTTATCAATTTATGTTTTGCATTCAATATATATTATAAATTAGTTTTCCACCAAGAAAATTAGAATAAAATAAAATATATGAAAATTAAAATATAATCTTGCACGATTAAATTGTTTTTCAATATGAATGTTCTATGTATTATACTTGCGTAGCTTGTATGATATTGTTAGTTTTTTAATAGCATCTCTCCCATTTTTCCGTATGAGAAAATAAATTAAACGCGGCGTGCAATTCACAAGCCGACGATTTTGGGCTTCTGGTGCATGACATAATCTGAATGAAACAATACATGTAACACGAAATAAGTGCAACATATATTTTATCAGCAGACTTTTACCGTTCTCTTTATATGATTGGTGGATTTCAAGCTTAAACTCATTTATAGTATATTAATATTTATGCTATGTATGGTGGTGCAATAAATATTTAGTTCACCAATAGTCATAAACAAGTTAAAAATAATCAATAAACTGTGCTTTATTTTTCCATGGTTTTACATTTTAACCTTATAAACTGCGTATAGTTAAACCTATTTACAACACTTAGTGTACTCGTATTATATTTTTTTCAGATTAATGTTTGCGTGGAATAATTTATTATGTTCAATATGTTCTGATCTGCAATATCTTACACTAAGGTATGAGTCACCCGACAAGGCGACAAGATTCTTAAGTTATTTTTAGCTAATGCTTTCATCGAAACACAGTTTTTTCATTCCTAAAATATGCCAATATGTATTATCGTTATATAAAATTTTATGAATTCAACATATTTCTATTAAAGCATCATCGTGAGTGCTGAAATTCAAACACTTTTAATGATGTAAATTGTACTATATATTTATTATTTTATTATCATGATAACGAATTATATATATTTTTACATGTGTCATCATTTTTTTCGTCAGATGAATGAGTTGACAAATATTGTTTTCTCCCGGCCCAATAAAAACGTATTTCATAAATATAAACAATTTTTATTTATTAACGTTTTGCTTAAAAAAGATAGTCACATTTTTACTATTAGATTACGATACAAAAAATATTTAAATATATTTGTTCATATATGTACTACGTACAGTGGAAGCCACTTCTGAACGTATTTCCATGTGATTTTATTGTAACTGTAAAGGTATTAAAACTCACTCAGTTTGTTCTATGGATTCAAATGCATAAATAGTAATGTGTACATGAAGTTATTACAACAATTTTGATGTGCAAGCATTTTATATTGTATTTGCGTAAAAATATAGTATCTCGTTTGGTATACCAAGTTTGGTGAAAACCTATTCAGTACAATGAATTTTCTCCTCTCTCTATACAAATGATGCAGTATTTTCAGTATGGCTTTCTATCTAGTTATGCTACAGTAAAGTTGAGAGTTTTCAGTACTACTTAGTTTGCAGTATTCAATTGGAAAAGCGAAGCTTATCTCGACTGAGTCGTTTGAATCAATTCAACGTAGTCGCCATATCGCTAACAGCAGTTTTATAAACTCATTTTAGTTTAAATGTTTACTTTTATAATTTTAATAGATAATTTGCTTTGGGTCATGATTTTTTATTAAACTTTATGAAAATAAAAATAATAATTCTCATTTGGCTGAGTTGATAAGTACGCGTGGTTTGACAGCAAAGTTCGTGAGTTGAAATCTTGTAGCAGTATAAAAAAATTATACAATTTGAGTGATTGACTAACAATATACTCTAAGGGAAAATAACTGAATATCTACTATTTTGTCATTTAATAAAAAATTGAAAAACATTAAAATTGATGTTGTGAAAGTCTTAGTCGCAAATTTTACAGTCACAAAATTCTTCAAAGTTAAATTTAAAAGCTAATTCGGCATTTGCAGCTTACATCCTTTTGATAGAACGTATATAAAGCTGTATATATTGTGGTTATCGAAAAAAGCTATTTTAGGAATGATGAATTTGTTTATGTTATTTTTTGTATTTTCTTTGACAGCTTCATTTAACAATAAATGAAATAACTTAAAATAGTTGTTTTTCTACATAAAACTATATTTACTAGATAAATACGACCGATGATTGCTTTTAGATATAAAAAATACAATATATCTTTAAAAAAATTTTTCGAGTAAATAATATTTTATATCAAATAGAAAATAATGTTGAAAACTTTCAAAGTTCAAATTCAAGAAAATTTCCTGTTTCATTTACTTCTTATACAGAAGAAAAAGATTAATTATTTAAATGTTTTATAAACATAAGGCAGAAACTTTTCATAATAAGTTCTTGAACAAAATAAATTTAACATGAGTTGAAATAGTTTTAATAAATGTTTTACACAATTTACAGGATAAGTCTAATCATATTATGTATTGAGCATGCGTGAAAAAAGCATTTTCAAAATATTTCATTATATTTTTTGAGAGAGAAGTTTCAACCGATTCACTTTTTAAAATAGATAAAAATACAGTTGAAACAAATATATAATTATTATTTGTGTTATATTTGGAGATCATTTAATTATAAATTAATATCTAATGAAAATGGTTTTCCGTTAATGGCGGCTTTGATCGGGAAGCAGTTTATATATTTAAACTCCGTGAAAAGGTTTATTCATTATTTTCACGTTGTAAAATTAGCGTCTATAGCATTTAAAGTCGATAAGGAAGAGAAGACGATTTGCGTCACAGTAATGGACGATAATTAATATTTATTCTGCATCCCGAAGAAAATTAGGTAATAATATTTCGGCCTTCCAGTTTAGTTTGCACAGGGAAATCCGGTCGCCACGATGCCATTCCATATTTCAGTCATGACTTGTAGACGTCTAATAAGTTTACCCGTCAAAACGTTGGTTTTTTTTAAATTGCTTCGTGATAGGGTTTGCTTTTGCAATAGCTGTAGTCAGTTTTCACTGCACGATCCGTTCGTGAGTACATAAATCTGCTACGGCTGACAATGATGAATGAATCCCTATTAGCACTCTGTCCGTATTGTTTGCCCGGTGGAATTACGTGATGAAAATATTTTGCCTGCATCGCTGGACTTGAAAATAAAATTGATCCCTTAGTTACACTAAAAAACGCACTTAAATATAAACTATAATAAAGTTCTACTATTTGAAATATGCTACCTGAATTTTATTTCAAATACATGATTAAGAATGTATAAAATACTAATCCAAACACTGTTTCCTCAACTCTTACTAAATTTTGAATACACTGAAAGAAACATTAAGAATGCGCTTTTTATGAAACCATATCTTCTATTATTTTTCAGCCACAAATTTCACCCTCTGTCTAGATTTATTTTTGTGTTTTCTATCTCCTTTTTGCAATGATTTACACAATCATATTTTACATTAGACATTTTGCGTCATGAATAGTTCACTGACTTTATGACTTGTATTTTATCTAACAATAATATTTTGATCATATATATATATATATGTATTCTTGATTCTCGATAAACTATCACACTTCCATACTTCATTAATTGTCTATGTTATTACACTATATTAAATACATTGTGCGAGTATAAGTCAGATGTTTTAATAAAATATAGACTGAACATACAAACATTGCTCTGGAGCATTTAACACGACATTTTTATCGGAATTATCCATGAAATCATAAGACATCATAAACAAGGATTTAAAATATATATATTAATTGGCTGTATCCTTTACATATTCACAGATTTTTGATAGATGACATTATTTATTTTTGTAAACCATTTATGTAAAAAAACAAAGATTATTTTTTTCATATTTTAGGATGAGTCAGAGAGATGGTATTCTCTGTGATTACATGTGTATATAATATTAGATATTACTGTATACTATGTCGCTAAATATCTCTGGATCGTATTAGTCATTATATGTCGTTATTAAAGTTCACTGTGCATTTTATTTTTGAAGTCTTGACAACATTATGAGCCTTTAAGCATACTATTTTCAATATGTTTAAATTTTCTTGTTATCACTATTTAATTTTTTTTTCTAAATATTACAGTCGATTTATTAAAATCATAGCTTTGTTTTAACACAATAGAAGAAATTGAGTGAGTACAGAAACGAATTTTCTTATCGCGTCATATATGCGTAGTTGGAGAATTTTGTCAGGCTGTTGTCAGGCAGCCGTAAAGCATATTATCCCCTGTCAGGATCATCCGAAAATCCCGTGCCGTCCGACTGCATTATTTATGAGTTATGTGTGAGGGTGCAGGTGACTTCGCACTGTAGCAGCAGTCACGATAAAGGGAATAACAGGACCGGCGTTCACTTTCATTTGGTATGCGAAATCCCAAACGAGTCAGCGGCGAATTCGTAGACTTGTACATATTTAAATGTATGGTGATTCGAGTGCTGGACTCCAGGCGATAATGAAACGAACAAGAGGTACCAATGTTCCATGCAAATGATAGATATTAATATAAATTAATTCCGTACCAAATATAATACTTAATTTGTATCAACAACGGGTCGCTGTAATTGAAATAAAAATGACAAATTTGATAAATATTTAAGGCTTAATAAATATGAATTAGGAGTCGTTAGAGACGGGTTTGTAAACTATAATTGGCAAAACCTTATTTACACTTTACTAGCTATACTCAGCCACGCGTTGCTGTAACTCATTTTGGCTAAAATTAATGGCACTGTTTTAAAAAAAACGGATATTTTTACCTGTGATAGATGTGACATTTACAATGTATACTATATAAAACACGCGCGTATTTAAATAATACCTAAGTTACGTACTAAGTAAGCTAGAAAAGAATATGTATGCGTGTTAATATTACTGTCTGTGCGGGCGGTGTGCGGATGCGGTTCCTTATTAAATTCCCTACAGTTAAAGAACAATTGCCATTCTGCGTCCATTATAAATATGTAACTCAAAAACTTTATACACCGTATGAATAAGTTTATATATCGATGGTAAAAATTTTTTTTAATTCAAAACACTTACTTGATATACTTTTTATTTTGTAATTGTATATTTTTTATTATTTATAATGTTAACTATGGTGTTATAACTGGTGGCGTTTTATAATATAGGCTTTCATTAATTGTTATTTACTATATGAGAGTTATATACGTTTGTATTATATTTTTGATGTTTATTTGTATATGTTTTGTAATTTAATGTATGTTTGAAGGGCATGTATTACGAATGTAACATAAAACTTTAGTTTACATGTAAGATAAATGGAAAAAGTGTATGCGGAATCTGTATACGTTTGTCAATCATGAAGGTATATAAGATAAAAAAAAAATGTTGATGGATAAACATGCTGTTTCGAATGCGTGTATTTTTGGAACTGCTACGTTATTTCGTTCGATGGCAATTTCAATGAGGGGAAAATAAAGAATACTGGAAATGTAAGACACAGCCTAATGTTTTCTTAGTATAAGATTACAGAACCCAAAACAAATAGACAGGCAGCATAAACACAACAACACAATTACGTTTAATCAAAGGCGACCGTCTCAATTTCGTCGTTGAATGACAATTTCGCCCGTGCGTTACAATAATACAAATTTGTATAACAAAGCAGTGCTTTTCCCTTAAAAAAAGTCGTTTACGCAGACCTAGAAGCTTTTCTCGCAATAAGTAGTTGTGTTAAAGCCATATTACACCTTACGACTCTAATTAAACTTGACTAATTAAAGTATCCATCATAAACCTGCCTCATCTTTACACCCGGTATTAATTGGTCTTGTCCTGTAGCTCTTATACCAAGAATCGTAATCTACTTTATTCGGTTAAAATATACTGAGAGAAAACATTAAAAGACTTGGTCTGATACGCAATCAAGTATACTGAAATTAAAAAATAATATTATTAAACATAAACTATTGAGAGCGGCTTGGATGTACGACTTTTGTTTAATCATGAAGTAGCTTTGGTTAATATAAAAATTTAAGAAGAAAGAATATATGCGATAACTGCTGTTGAAAATGTACGGTGAATTGATTGATAATCTCACCTTATTGCCTTATTTTTTGGCAATCATCTACTTTTTATACCATGTTTACTCCTAACATGGAGTAGTGTGAAGATATCCACTCCGAAAGTGGAGTATATAGGTATCCACAATGTTAAGACTTCTTGACAGATTACTTATTACAAAAAAAAAAATATCAGACAATTGCTTAACCCAATAGGAATCCAGTTTAGATATTTTAAATCCGACAGATGGGGAATCGAACCCACATTCCCCAGATTGGCAGGCGCGCACGCTATCAACTACGCTAACCGGGGAGACATCTCCTTTAGAGCCGTGTTTTTTTTTTTAATTTTTGGAATAAGTCGATTCAAGTAACTAGCTAGGCTTAAACATAATATATATGATGCCATAAATCACGTACACAAAATATTAAATAATTTCATTCTTCACTTTAAAGCAATAATTTATGTTGGCGTATAAGTGTCCATTAAAATAATTTAAATCAAAATTTATGTTGTTTTATTATTATTTTTCTACATTTTTTCTGCTTTATAATTAGACCACATGGAGCAGGTTCAAGGTCCATATTAGAAAGATATATAAAAAAAACAATTACTATTATTGCTCGAAAATAAATCACTATAGAAGTACATTTATGTGGATAGTCTAAAAAAATAAGTAGTTTTTTTGTCAAATTCAGAATTATTTTTCAACATAGTCTTCTTGTTAGTCTCTAAACTTTTCCCAGCGGTGCTTCTATATTTTTAATCTATTCAAATAGTATAACAGTTGGCATCTTGTTTTACAAAATTGTATTTATATTCTCGTAATAAATTTATAAATATACTATATTTATCTGGTTCTAAAGTGGAGCATATATTGTTCCCACGGCACAAAAATGATTAAGCCAGAAATAAAGTATGTATTAATATGATTATCCCGTAATATGAAGACTCGTCATAGCTTTTTTTCATAAAATTGGTTGTCAACCCGCTACCCAATCCATTAGAAATCGAGTCTTGTGTTTTTACTTACATATTCTAGCAGCTGTATAAAATCATTGTTTATTCAAGCTCGAAATAATAAGTTTATTAAGTATTTATATTAATTATACTGAATTTTATTTAAAACAAGAGAGTAAGATTAAAAAGACCAGATAGAGAGTGGGCAGATTTTAGATATGTATTTTTTCTTTTGTTATAACATTCATATTTATGATCATTTGGGATTGTTGGGTTGAGTATAAATGAGTTGAGTCTCAGGATGTAATATAGTCGAGACAATACGGCCTGGCAGAATTTGTATTTGTTCTCTTCCCTCGGGGCCTATTTATGAAGCAGCAGTTTTTACCCGTAATGATGTTTCAAAAGTGAGATGTGACAGAAAGACAAGAGGCAGGGAATCATAAAGAAAGTCACAAACCAACTTCTTTACTTTCTAACAATTTCATCGCGAAAGAAATGGCTTTTTATTTTTAATTGGCGTTATAAAATTGGTGCTTCTATAAAATAAGTCGAAACAAAAGTACTTACGCAAACAATCATTTAAAAGAATTATAATACACAGTAAAGATTTTATAACATCTGGAATATTTTTATTAAAATGAACATTACTTATAAGGACTTTTCTAAAATATTAGATTGTTACTTTTTTAAGACTGCCATTTTCGTAAATCTTTTCCGTAAAATTGTGCGAAAACTATCTGTTGTTCAAAAGGAACAAAGGAAAATCAAAGATATTTTATTCAAGTGACCTTTATTATTAAAGTGTATTTTTGGATACACATTACACCCGAATATTTCCTGCTTAGATCCTAAAAGAATTGTTTATATTATTTATGTTCATTCGGATGACCAACTACTCGACGAATTTGTATAGTTAGAAAGAGTGATTTATTATACATATTTACTTTTTTGTTGTATACTTTTTACCTATGTATACTTTAATGTTTATTATATGAAATTTCAGTCTAATCACTTTTTAAATGAACGAACAGATACTAGATATATTCTAAAGATTCTATATGCCTTTCAAGATATCAGTCTGGTTCATATCGATTGTTAGATGTCTACATTTATAAAAAATATAGATTAAAATTGCAGTGGCTCACAACTCAGTTTATACATGAAAAAATATGTTGGCCTAGAATAACGGCATAACAATTATATGACAAAATAGTAGCGACGCTAAACCTACCTGAGTGACGTGTGGCAGATGCCTCAAGAGATGCTTCTTTAATTTAGCCTGCCAACTTTTACATTTAAACCAATTTTGTCATTTTTGAGACCGTTAATACTAAGTAGAAAATGTATTTGAAAAAGCTGGTGATGTAATCTAAAAAAACATAGTCATAGGTATTTTTTGAGACACTATGTGATATCCATATGTTCATTTTAGTATATGAAGATGGAAAAAAATATATATGAATTTTCTTATCAATTTCCTATATTTGAAAGTCTGTATTGTATATCGATAAAAATTACGCGTCCACATTTCATAATATATCTTACACTCAATTTATATTAAAAACAAGTTTACTTTTTCAGAAAATTTTATCGCGCTAATCGACTTTAAAGTTCAAATAAAATATGTGGATCATTCAGAATTTGTATTCGGCTAGTATAAAAAACGGTCCGTTCATTTCGTATGCTCGTGTTTAAGACATGGCAGCTACGCGTTTTGACATTACTACCTACAGACGAATAAAAATGTTTGTCAAATAAAAACTTTATTTTTCCTGTTTTCACTTCGTCTTGCCGGCGCGCGAACCTTTTCCCAGTTGAAGGTCATCCGTCTCCTGTGATGTTTGAAGTGAGTTCTGGAGTTTGCATCAATATTTTATGAATTCGTTCAAGAAGATATGTATACTGTCATAACTTTGCCAATATTTCAGATTTGCCTTCGAAAAAATTGGCCGACTTCGAAGCTGGCGCTGCAAATATTACTCATAGTTTTAAATCGGGTAACTTTTCAATGATATTTTTAATATTTAAGCCAAAGTTAATAACATTAATAAGTATTTAGTTGAAACTTTATAATAAACATCTTTTTTCATAAAACATTCAAGATTTATATTACAATTTATTATAGTTTTAATAATAAAAGTAGATATCTATCATATAAAAAGCAACTGCATGACAACAAAACCAGTAATTTATTTAAACAATACTCCATGTAACTATTTTTATAATTAAGTCTGATCTCCGTGGCCTCTATTTTAATGTATGTGTCTTTCGTTGTTTGTTGTCAGAGGTTTTGATTTCGATTCCCACAGTAACATAAGAATTAAATAAAATACAATACTAAGATTTCCATATAATACACTTTCTGAGCGAGCTTGGTATTATTAAACATTGTTAACGAGTGATAGTATAGTAGTTATTGGTTTCCTATGCAACTAAAGATCTCACAAATTATATGTTTAGCCATATGTCTGTGAATATATCTCCAATAGCGTTAAATCCGGGAAATGCTGGTTTGATTCCCACATCCGCTCAGATATTTAAAAAAAACCTAAAAATGCAAAACTGGGTGCCTATTGGGTTTTGCAATTGTTTTATGATTGAATATCGTAAAAAATAATCTGTTAAGAAGATTGCGGAGGTCCATATAATCCAAATCCCATTTTTCTACTCCACACACTTTGTAGATCAATATACTCCGCTTTAAAACGTAAAAAATGAGTATATAACAAACGAATGGTGAAATACGTAAGCTTTGTAATGAAAATAAATTTCACTTACGATTATACTACCGAACTTATATGAAATAGAACCTTAATGGGGTGGTAAAATTAAATATCAATAAGCCAGTGTTCGCTTACTTAGGTTTAACTTGTATAGGGTTGTTGTCAGAGAGATAAATAATATATTCATATATTTTATAAATATTTTGGATACGGTTGTTACACCGACTATCGAAAAAATTTAACGTTTGAACGTAAAAATAAAAATAAAAGGATACATATATTTCCCTCCTCAATTTTGACTGGTTGTTTTTCGCAACGGTTATTTTCAGTGAATTGCTCGTATCATTAAGAATTCAGTCATGCGTGTTTTATAAAAATAGATTAATTATAATAACCTGTGATACTAAACTCAGCCGTAGAGGTGACACATATTTAATATAAACGCGATTGTGTTTTTTAAACATTCTGTTTTTTAATCAGTCATAATATATAAATATATGATAATATCTTTTCGATCTGAGATAAATAATAAAGCTATTACTGAAAATTGTATGTACGGCATATGGATTTTGCAATACGTAACGACTTATGTATAATTATTATGTAAACATATTCTACAGTTTTCGGGGGCTCAGTTTATTGGGGATTTATTTTTTCAGTTCAGCATATACGATGCTATGAAATATTTGGGCGATTATATATACGCAAGATTTTCAGCTCGGTCAGAAGAATGAGCCTAGGTATTTTTTTGTAATTTATTTGACGCGAAAATCCAACGATTCGGTAACCCTATTCAGCTATAAAATGTGTGACATGCGCCTTACGTAATGCGGTCGGGTAAGTCTTCCGAGAAAGTTTTATGAAGAAATAAAGCTGACGTTTTACGAAGCGCTGTAAAAATCATTCAACTCGCGGATGAACTTTCTTCAGGGATTTTTTTTTACTTAATTCTCAGATATAATCAGCTTCCACGTCTTGAGAACATGCTTCTACAAAAACTAACCATAAACGATATAATGAATGTATCCTTATTTAACACATTCGTCAGTACAATAAATAATGGAAAACTTGGTGTGCATTAATTGAATAAAATATGAACTATAAATTAAATATTTATTAAATTCAGTTAATGTAGCCAATAGGTATAAGTGTATAATACACAGAGCTATTTTAAGATATTTTTTTAATAACTATGTCGATATTACAACATTCTTCATTTTTAAGTTATTTGATTAGTATGATCTTAATTAATTATTGACTACTTAAGTCTTTCAAATGTTTAAAAATAATTTTCGTTTAAATCCTGCATGGCAATAATAAATAGTCTATGATATTTAAAATATTTTTATTCACACATCTCTGAAAAAAGTAGGTGTTATCAGTATATGATAAATCTTTTCAGAAATCATTTCTTACACTTGAATGCATATTCTGATATGATGAACATATAGCAAAAATACTAAAACGTGTGTAAATGATTCAAAAGCACATACTTACCCACTCAGCATTTGTGACAAATATATGGCATTAACACATTTTCACCAAGCATTAATATATCACCATAATTATTGTAATTAAAACATAGAAAAAAAATATTTGTAAGTATATTTCTCGGTAGTTTTTAGAAAAATCTTAGTAAAGATTAATAGACCATATGTACAATTATTTTATTTACCTGTATATATGTTTGTACAGAGTTCAAATAATTATGTTTGAAGAAAAATTTTAGTAATATTTAGTGACTTGAATGCGTTTATTCTCAAAAGATGCGAGCAAAATTTAATTAGTTTATCTGAATACCCAATGTATCTATTCCAATAACTTCTGGAAGTTTTCCTTCTGAATAATTCTTCTTCCTGTTTGCATCTATCTCGTATTACTTTGTGAAGACTTAAAATTGTTACACTGTGAACCATTGCATTGACCTTTGATACTGTTTACAAAATATCATATACGAAGTTAATGTAAGACTAAATCCTGAGAATAGTATAAATTTTGGATTCAAGATAAATCCAATAAGAAACTTTTCCCCTCTTTTGAAGGGTTTATTTTGTGATTTTAATGTATACAAATTCTAAATATAAAACATAATTAAATACTTTCTATTTATTATTAGAAAAACAAAAAATATTTTAGTGATATAACTTATTCTTAGAAAATTAGTTCAATAATATATTTTTATAACTTATTTTCAATTATTTTTTGTTATGTTAGTTACATAAATGAAATTGGTTTTATCATATTCATATGGTTTATCGATATTTTTTTATATTCTACTTGTAACGATTAAACGAAACCATCAATACTTATAAGCAAAAAGTTATTGCCAGTTTAATATCGCTATAAATATGGTACTATCTAGAAAACAATACTGCGCCATTTTCGATACAGGAAAATAATGACTTCCCGAAGGGCTAATGAAATATTTAACTATTGCCAAAAATATTAATCACTAAAGTCTCAATAAAAAGAATATTTTTATGATTGTTTGAGATTTGTTTTAATTATAAAATTAAAAGCGGTCCTTTTATCAAAAGTTAATTTTATAAATTGATTAGAGTAATGAAAAGTGTTAAGCTTCATGAAAATAATTTATAATTATTTATTATATTTCAATTTTTTTACTTGTCAATAATTTTATGTTTATTCTATAATATTTTAATTTTTATATCGTCCGGAATTTGGAACTTATTGATAACATAAAAATATCGCTTAAATTGACAGGTTATTTTTTTGAGGAAACAATCGTTAAAAACTCAGGCATCTTTTATTTTATAAATATGCAACTGTGAAATATGAAGATCCGACGTTCGGCGTCAAAGCGCGCGCGCTTATCAATCAATCACTCATCGACGGGGTAAATCATATAGCGCTATATTATATAGAAATATTCTTCTTTCATGATGAATCACATTATTATATAATTTGTATATCCTTGCTTATTCATTTTAAAGCTCTCTCAAGGCCGCTAAGTAGAGTTTTGATGGTTTTCTTTATTCTTATCAAATTAATTATTTTAAAGTACTATTTTAAAAAACATTAACATGAAAAAATATTACTTAAGCCTACCAAATGATTTTGATTGATCGTATTTTAGATACAATATTCTTATAAGCTAACTGTATATATATATTATCTACCTATAATGTATTTAACCATGTTCGCTCTGAGGTGGAGCATATACGTCGTCACAGTTTGAATATTCCGAAATAGAGAAGTATAATCCTTACAATATAAAGACATGCATTTACAGATTTAAAAAAATATATAGATATGTGTAGTATTAAAGGCAAAATAAGAGATACTTAAGTATGTACTCATACAAATCTTTGATTCGTTTCGAAAAGAAAATATAAAAAAAAACTATTTCGTAAAAGAACGAAGAAACAAATAATGTTTGTATATTATGATACAAGAGTGTATCAAATAGCTTATAGAGTACTAATACACTAATGAACATAATTAAGGGGGGTATTTTCAAAGTTAAATTATTCTAATTTATCAGAATTTCAAAGAGAACACATTCATATGTTCATATGTGTAGGCAGTGAGCGAACATATAATATACTATGTATACACATATACGTATGTTATATTTTCGCTCACTGCCCACATATAATGTAGCCTGAAGATGCCAAAAGGCGAAACCCGG
>JAGVSQ010004878.1:0-18592 GCA_022683975.1 Rhyacophila evoluta | reverse complement strand
ATGTGTGCGCAGATGTCATGAGAGCACTTGTCATGTGTGCAGTTGTCTGGTTACCGTTTTTTCGTATAAACACACGCGGTTGTGAATAGTCCTGATTTAAGAATCACTCGTTCGAATCTTACAACTTCATAATAAGCAGTACTGGTCCAACTCCTAGTATTTTTTTTAACATGTCCGCTCCGAAAGTAGAGCATATGAATCTAAACAGTATGTAGTAGTCCGTTCTGAAGGTGGAGAATATTGATTCCGCAATGTGAAGGCATGTCTTGATATATTGTTTTTACGAGAGTTAGTTATCATACAATTATGCATTCCAATAGGCATCCAGTGCAGCATTTTTAGGTTTGAAAAAATAAACAGATGTGGGAATCGAGCCCGCATTCCCCGGATGCCGGCTACCGGGGATGATTTGGTGGATAATTTAGTATCTAAGCAACTTGGTGCTCTTCAAAAATCTTTTAAACATAATATTAGCTAAACCTTTTTGGCCACTATGATGTTTCCAAAATTCTTAGCGAGAAATGCTACCAGATTATTTGTTATAAAAATGCGTTTTACAATATTTAAACATAGCTACTGCGTTTTTATTTATTGTGCATCAATGTTAGATTAGATAGATAGTGCAAAATGTTAGATACAAAAAAACAATTTATTATTTCTCGCTGTTATGTCGTGCTATCACAAACAACGATATATTATTTGTACAGCATTCAAAACATTAAATATAAAAATTTCATATTTAAATAAAGTGACACACAAAGGGTTTTTAATTCATTGCAACACACTCATCAACTTTCTCTCGTATGACAACCATATATGGTTTCATTTGTGAGGGAAATGTTGAATTACTTTTATTAACTGTATTTCATTTTTCATATTTACAATCACAATTTCAAAAAAGATTTGAGTGTTACTCGATTATCAGTAAAGCACCCACTTGCTTTGCACTTATATGACCATATGGTCAAGAATTATTCGACCGTTCAAGGTTACCTATATTATTTTAAAACACGAACTTCAGCTCTGAAACGTGTTCATACAATATACACTACTGTGAGCATAATCAATTGGATGTAGTTAAGACGTCCATGCTAGCAAGATAAAAATTCGATCGAAATTGTAAAGAAACAGATTAACATTTAGTATAAATTTAATATTATTTAGACTATAATATGAAATTTAAATACTTACATGGCATGTATTACATCTTTTCTGGTTGCCAGATTATTTAAAAACATACTTTTTAAAAAGTTATTGAATGTTTTGTGGGTGATAATTAAAATTTTGGTTATTTTGTGCTTGAATTTTTATTAATATTATATTAGCCTTTGCCGATAAAACCTTGGGGTCGGTTATATTTAGTGTATTTTATTGTTTATAAATTTAACAATATATTTATACAATACAACACTAAATACGCACATTTATTGAAAAAACGTGTAAAAGTGGCATCATGATAATACTCATAATCAGGGCCGTGGCGTGCTATGAGACAAATGCGTGGTTGTCTCAGGCGGCATCATGTTAAGGGCGGCAAAAGTAGCAAAATCAATACAAATGCTCCTAACGTACGAACCGTCATCGAAAATGCGAATTCGCTAAAATAAAGAATTTTATTTAGCGCGAGATCTAAAAATAATAGAAACTATAAGATTTTGGACGAAAGTGCGAAATTCGAAAAACGCGAAAATGGAGAATTTTATTCAGTGCGAGACAACAAAAAGCCAGATTTACGTGATTTTGGGGCGCGAGAGGGGCGACATTTTAAAGACCTGTATCATACTGAGAAAATCTACCAGACGGCCCTTCAATCTCTCGTATCATTGGCACACTTTTGTACTAACACATATGTTTATAAAATTTGTATAAAGTATGTATTAATTAATGTAAAAATATGATAATAAGACAACAGACTGCAAAAAATAAAACTATACTTCACAAAGTGATTTACGCCAAAAAACCAAATTACGTGTTCCTGGAATATTGGTGAGAATTTATGATTTGTGCAGTTGCAGAATTTGAACCTGTGACATCCAGCACGATGATAACTCTTATCGATTAAAATAAAGCGTGTTTTTTTAATAATAATATTTATTATATCAAGTGAGTTGATGAGTTTGACATAGTATTGACATTGGATTATGATATTGTTAAGCGTATTCTTAACAATGCTTTAATTTGTAGATCTCTTCCCATCAAATCCCAGAAACTATGGTCTACCAACATACGGCTTTTCTATAGGTTTAAGCATGGGCATTCCATCAAAAGGAACTATATCATTCTGTGTATAATGTGCATGCATAGAAGAAAATTAATCTTTGTTTTTATTATATCTGTTGTTTTATTTTTGTTGCAGAGTAAACCAAAAATCTTATCAAAATGTCGCACAGCGTGACCATCACCAGAACGACGACAACTACGTCTACATCAGCCATCATCGTCAACACGGGATACCTCAAAACAGTACCCGGAATTCTCAAGTTGGCGCAACTGGTGAGATATTTTAATCATCTCTTCAACTTCCTTTAGTTGTGTCATTAAAATGCACATTCAGTTACACCGGAATCTCTATTTACACCGCGGACACGTTCGATACAATACCATGTAAAAAAATATACTAGAATAAATTAAATGACGGTGGATATGTATAAAAATTAATGATTATCTAAAAATAAAATTCATTCGATATTTTTTTATTGAATTTAATTTTTTTTATGCACACATGTTTTAAGCACTAAAATCTTTCACCGCTATCAATTTAACGAATATCATAAAATCAATAAAATCGGATATGCTGATTTGTAAACAATGCTCTTTTATTTCCAAACAACGAAAAAAATAAACTGAAATGCTATTCCAAATTGGCAAAAATGTGTATAACATTACCACACGTGGCCGCTCCCATTTCGGAATCGAAGATACACTTGAGATCAAATTTGAACGCGAATGACTGATTTATGTGACATTTTTTGTGTTTCTGTGAATAGAAATATAAATAATCATTCGTTTCTTTACAAAACATAGTAATTATAGAAAGAGCATAAGGGAATTTTTTAATGCTGAAGTCAACTTTTTTTTCGTCATATTTTCGTATTTTTTATAGCCTAAAAATTATATGCTATAATTGTAATGACTTTCACATATCTATCTAGTATCTATATTAAATGAAATAATACAATTTTATTAGAAGATAAAAGAATGGCTTTGTAAAATAAGACGATAAGCCGTACGGACATACATTTACGCCCATAGTCCTTAAAAAGTTAAATACTACAATGGTTTGGAAAAATTAAAGCAAAACCTGTCCTCTGATGAATCTCGACGTGCCATTTTCATTAGGGTCGAATAAAACCCTTATTGCTGGTAACAAAAGAATATTTAGCGTTGACATTCAAATGTCAAACATTACAATCTACCTCTGAATGGCATCAACCTCTAAACCAGAAAATGGATTCAATGCTCAAAACAAGTTTTCTTTGTTGATACCGGTTGATGGGGTAAATTTATATTCGTGTTTTGTGTCAACCGTGTGATGTTATCATTATTTTTGAAAAATACTACTTGATGGCGCTTATTCAGCACCCTGGACAAATAAATTCGGTGCGCTCTCTTGTTTCTCGAAAGAGTTCTGACGGTTTTTTTATAAGCTTTTACTCAGTTGTGCTTTGGACAGTGCCACTCTTTATTGCTATTTCTATCCAACCCATGCCATTTTTTGTAGCTTTGTCTCACTTCCATTACACAGTAACGTAACTCTATCTATTCTGACACCCAAGCCACAAGTTGAAAATTTTCACTGTATTGCATAAAATGATTCGAAAACATAAATACTTAAATATGACAAAGAGACCCAATCAGAAATATACACCCAGAAGAAGTAATCGCAGCTTTTTCTAACCTGTATACTAATAATTTACAAAAAAATAATATCTACAAAACGTCTATGTGACTTAAACGTTTTCGGAATTATAATTTAAATATAAGATTACTCAATTAAAGTAAATTTATGACCATGCCTATTCTAAATTATAAGTATTATCATAATGCTACTTTCAAATGTTTTTTTCAATACATATACGTACATATTTATATTGTATTGTATCGATATATGTATTGTTTTATTTATAATCAAAAAATACCCTAAACATAACCGATTTCAAGGGTTTATGGGCAAATACTAATTAATATAATATTAAAAAAGGTGAATGGATATCTAAACAAGTTCATCTTAAAAATCATAATACCATAACCAAGCTTTGCTATAAGAAGATACACATAAAATAAGTCTGATCATTTAATTCATTCATTCCATGTTGAACCGATTAACATTCGGGATCTGTAAATAAAAAAAAATTACGTGATCTAATCCAAAAAAAGTGGGAGCTATTTTGAATAAGTTTTATGTGACGCACGCATGCGCATGCAAATCGAATTCAATCATCCATGCATTTATAATAGGGTCAATGGCGCGATTTTCACTTTCTGTCTTTTGTAAAATATATTTTAAATATACATGCATTAAGGTCGACGTTTGATAAAAATATTACCAAGGCCCCGTAAACATCTGTTGTACTGTTTTCAATGTTTTTTTATACACAATAAATTATTACTAGTTAAATCAGTCCTGCTATAAAATGAAATTAAGATATTATTTCTACGAACTTATCATTTTTAATAGTCCATTAAAACGCACTGAATTAAAACACTACAACCTTTTTTAACACGATTTGACCATGGAAAAGATAAAGGAATTTTTCTAAATACCTTTTTTCCATGATCACAATGTACATACAATACAACATACTATCGTTGTATTACTGGCAAAAGACGTTAAAGTAAAAAAGGGAGTTATGAAATAATCGAGTTTTAATGTTAAATGTTTTAATAACAAAGGAATATAAACAGCAAATGCCGAATAAGTATCTAAAGTCAAATAATTGAAAAAAGGATGGCCTGTCAAATTTACGAACAGGGAAAAGGACATCAAATTTATTGATATTCCTTAAATTACTTATTAAATTGATATCATATTAAGTAAATAAAATACCAGTTTTAGTCTTCATGCCCTTCAAGGTTGTGTCTATGGAATGTTTTGAATTTGACAGCAATCATTAAATAAACGTTTTTATCGTCTTAACGTCTCATGTAAAAAAATTTATGCATGGGTTACGTCCTTTTTCTTTTCCTTCCAACTTTTTTGAGCTTAATTAAATATCTAAATATCTTACGGAATTAATATCAGAAATAAAACACCAGTTCAAGTCTTCGCACACTTCAAGGTTGTGTCTATTTGATATTTTGACTGGCCCAAAATCATTATATTTATACGTTTATTATGGGTCCAGTAACAATCTGTAGAAGTTACGTCCTTTTCACTGTCACAGCCGATACATTAATATCATTCATTATTAACAACGTCGTAGATTAACCTTTTGGCTGATATATTTTTTTATTAAAATGCCAGACTTATGACCAGAGCCTACAGTCTTAGAACTATGGCTATGTTGTCTTATTTAATTACTTTCTAGGATTATAATATTGTATTATTTTTAAATATACTACATTTCTTATTCATTGGACATGACGTCTAAAAAACGCCAAATGCAAAAATAGTTTTTAGCATTTCTTGCTGTTATCAAAAACATAAATTTTAAATTGGCAGGCCTGACTAAACACTAAACATATTTTTGAAATATTGTGTTCCATTTGACAAGCCATAGACAATAAATAGTGTATTTTAATTCGATTGAATGCCTCGTACTTATCTTGTAATAATAATGTCCTTGGTGGAATTAAAAGTGTAATGACTTTATCTAAATGAATGTTAATTAAACTAAAAAATATACAAATTCGTACTAATAGATTTCCATTTGAACCTCTTTTGCGTCCCAGGTTTCGCCTTTTGGTGTTTTCAACTTGTATTGTATGTACACAACGTGCAAGTATGCATGCACACTTGAAAACAAATGTAAAATTTACCACAATATATTTCGTTGTCATTTATTATCATTTCGTGGCTTTTTAATGGCTGATACATTGCACGAATTTGTTGTACATGTAAAAAATCTTTCGTGTAAATGATATCTGAGAATGCATAAAATTGTAGCTTAAAACTGAGGAGGACTATGTATTTGCCGACGCATTTTTTCAGACTTATGCGTGGTCTAATTGATAACTCCGCTGTTCTTGTTAATATTGATCTGTACGTCCCTGATAACTAACTACCTGAGAAATCGAGAACATCAGCTGCTTTTCATTCCTAAATGCAGGACTATCCTGCCAGTAGCTATGCCAATGGTGATGTTTAACGAAATTGCCTCGGGTATTGGTATCTTCCACCTATGTGAGAGTGAGTTTAGTTGGGTGCTATTATATACATTATTAGAAAAGGGTCTATCTAACTTAGTTAGTAGACACTGTCTTATTTCTTCTGTATTTTTTTAAATTCTCTCTTTATTCTTTCTTATATTATTAAAATATCGGCTTTATTTTTCATGTGTTCTTTTTTAATATTTTTTTGTTGTAATCATATTTATGACGTCTTTTAAATATATTGAATTTATAATTTGTTATATTACAACATGTGTTAAATAAATAATACATATAAAATGGACAAAATCTAAAAATATATTACTTCAATTTAAATGAATAAAATGGACAAAATCTAAAAATATATTACTTCAATTTAAATGAATTTTATCATTTCTATATGTCAGTAGGAAGTAAATCACAAAGTAACATAGATGTCGAAGTTATCACAACTATGTTTGAGATAAGATAAAAATGTAGCATACCTTAACTTTGGGTAAAATTTTACATACATATTGATAAGGGATATGTATTTAATATTTTTGTTATAATCATATTTATGTCGTGTTGAACTTATAATCTGAAATATTACAACGTTAGTAAAATTAATAAATATATAAAGGCGAAAGACGAGATTCAAATGTTGATCAATATGCAGTTGATATTTTTAAAATTAATATTGGATTAAAATCAATTAACGTCAAGCACCATCAGTCGAATGCATTATTTGTTTTAAACATGTCAAAAAAGTAGAGAGATATAATAAACTAAATAATATATACTTTGAGACTACACGCAATAAAAATTATAATATGATAATGTAAAGAAAAAATGTCTAATTTCGGGCTCAAAATACATATAATTCCCTTATCTCCCGCTTTAATCCCATGGCGCCAGGCGATGTTTTAAAAATAGAATATATGCCCATTGGATTGAGTAATTGTTTGATAAACAATTCTCGTGAAAAATAATCTGTCAATACGTCTTCATATTGCGGAGATCCATATGTTCCTTTTTCGTAGTGGATATCTTCACACTGTGGAGATCCATATGCTCCATGATGGGAGTGAACATGGTATATAAAACAATTTATGTAGCGTAAAATGTACATACTATAATTCGGCTGGAAAAGTAATAAGTTAATTGGTTGTAATTAAAACGCGATTTTTATGTTATACAATAAATCAAATATTTACAGCAAACGCAATATCTACCATTTTGGAATGAAGGTTGAACTTAAAGAAACAGCTGTTAAATTTCACATACAAATAGTATATTTCGATAAAATGCAAACTTTTACATATTTTTAAAACGACATTTTATTTTCTTCTGGTATAAATGAATATTGAAATATACTTTTTTTAGTGTTAGTATTTTACAAAATAGGTTAGTTTTAATTTTAATATTATTCTGTTTCAGCTCCTGGGGACAGTATGTGTGGGCATCGTCAGCTTTTACATCAGTCGCTACTCCAACAATTATTCCAACCAAATTCCAGAGCTCTTCTTCTTACTCATGGCCGTGGCGTTTTTGATAGGGACCTTTTGCCTTCTCGCGTCATGCCTCATTTCTATAGCCACATCTACAATTATTTCAAAGAGCATTTATGTGAGTACGAATTTCATTAATACTATTAAATTCCTATGAGATTATGTGAATATATTACAGAAAAAGCTTTATTGAGAGCTTTACAAATTTTATACCCCTGAGGGTGCAAATAATAATTTGAAATGGCACTTTGCAAAATTTATTTACTGTTTAACAGATGTCTGTGGCGAGTACTGAAATAACCTCCCCGGTAGCATAGTTGGTAGCGTGCGCGCCTAGCAATCCTGAGGAAATCGGGTTCGATTTCCCATCTGTAGAATTAAAGAAAAAAGTAAACGTGCTGGACTGGATGCCTAATGGGTTGAGCAATTGTCTAACAAACAATTCCCGTGAAGAATATTCTGTTAAGATGTCTTCACATTGTGGAGATCGATATACTCCACTTTCGGAGTGGATATCTTCACTCTGTGTAGATCCATATGCTCTACTTTGGGAACGAGTATGGTATAAAGAAAATTAGAATAACGTCACTTATCACATATAAAGTGGATGTAGAAGAAGACAATTATATATTAAAAGCGATAAAAAAGTGAGTAATATAAGTTAAGGATAGTAAAATTTCAAAATAAACTTTATTTACTTATGCTATAATTTTTTTTTTTGCAGGAGGTCGTCTACCATGGTATTGCTACAATTTTATACTTTGCTGCTGGCTTAACACTCCTAGTTGAAGTGAATCACAGGAGATACCAATATAACTATGAACCATACTTGGCAGCCTCTGTGAGTATAAAAAAAATACTTAAAAACATCTGTTCGAAATTAGAACACACGAAATTTTATTTTAAATCGATTATGGGACATTATAATTTCAATTCGACAATTTTACAAATATATTAATAGAAAACATACAAATTTAATAAGAACTACCCATTATAGTGGATTATTAGAATTGTTCACAAACATACAGAATTACCTGTATTTGACGAAATTTAATCTGTCTCTTAAAATAAGCAACCGAAATACTGCTACATAAAATAGTGTTAAATATTTTTTTATTTAAATATATATATTCTTGAACACTTATATAATATATTTTATTTGCTTATAAATATATAAATAATATTTTGATAGACTTTAATGACAATGTTAGATTGAATTAATATTCAATTGCATTTTTTTATTAGAAAAGTCAACTCTGAATTATTAATACCCGAGATTTTTATATTAATTATGTTTGTTTCATATTAAGTATAATATATCTTCTTTTTCTGTTTTGGCAATATTAAAACTATTTTACGCAAGATAAAACTAAAAATTCGTTACTTCTATAATATTTAAAATAGATTTAAATGACACGTGCATCAAGTGATATTAAATAAAATTTATTTAGTTGATACTAAGTCACTCAAAAGACATTTCACAGAAAATTCTCCAAAAAAGATTCCATATTTGAAAAACTGGGACAACCATTCAAAAAATGTTGCTATATATGAAAAGTGAAGTTCTTCAGAATGATAGACATTTTAAATAAATATATTTCACACAAAATAGCAATAAATACGAACTAAATAATGAATTGAATTTTGTAATAATAATTATGTAGATTAGTTGAAATGAAATATATTATGTGTTAAAAATTGTACCATATTTTCTTAATAGTGAAATTTGACAGAAAAATAATTTATGGTATTATTCTTTTTCAGATAATTGGGTTGATTGTCGCAGCACTGTACTTGTTCAGCACGGTTCTCGCCACCAAAAGCTACCGAGGAATATAATCTGGTTAAATTTTCCGAAAGGTTACCATTCATCCAAAATTTATTTGTAAATTATTATCACTTATTGTGTGATTCTTCGAATGTACTTCATATTTCATTATAATACATATTGCATTTAATCTCATGTGAGAGAGAATTATTGGACAAAACTTGCCTAAGTACATATAATAATATATCGCAGTAATTTCGTTTGACAGGTTTTTTTAATTATTATGTATACAAATATACATAAACACTGTTAAAATAGCATTATTTAATATTTGCATTTTTTCAAAGTCATAAATAATAGACAAGACTGATTACACAGACAGTTTCTTTCACATTTATTTTGTCTGCTGTCAATATTCAGTGAAATTATTATTTAACATTTTTTTATTTAATAATATACATATTTATAAATTAATTTTTCATTTTATTCTTAAACAGGACTTGACGGGACTTATTAAATAAAAATGGTCTGTCTGCGAATATAATTGACAAATAATAATGTGGTATTTATAATTCTTATAAAATATGTTTATTTTAAAAATAAGATTGATTCACTCTAAATATTCTACCAATGTAAATTGTCCATTGAGGTTTGGTAACTAGATTTTCATTTTTTGTATTGCAGCAAGCTCAGTTCAAATTTTGGTCGGTAGATGACTTGTAAGTACATATACTTATAGCAGTAGAATAATAAATCTTTCATGCTCCTTCTATGGTTTTTGTTTATCTCACATTTCATGACATCTTCTAAAAATTATCTAATATTTCGAAAATATCTGTGGTTCGATATTTATTTTGTAACGATTAATTTTCTCACTATACAACAAATTACTATTAAAATTAAATGCTTGTATTTTCTTAAGAATAAATTGTTGAAATAAGAAATTAACCTTATAGTATGAAAATTTTATTTCTGTTACAGTCATCTAGCGAATTTTAATTATACTAAGTTTAAAAATCTTATTCAATGCTAATGACATGTTTGTCATAAAAAATCATAGACGTCTATTTATATTATTTTTAAAATCATTATTTATAATACATTTTAAGATTGATTTCTTACCATAATTATTGCTTCAATTTAAAGATTTTTTACATTAATGTTAAAGTAAGTATTTGTAATTTTTATTAATAATATTTTATCGAGGTAAATTGATTTGCAAATATTGCTGATGTGCCGAGTGAGATAGATGGAGCTTGTTTATTATTTGAAAAAATAAATAAATATTAATGTAATGTAAGTTTTGAAGTGTTCACTACTGCCAAAATAAATGTAATTAAATTATCTATATATACGGAAATTAATAAAATATTTTACTGTCATTTGAAGTAATAATTACAAATATAATAGACTAAGATTTTCATAAATATAAGTTATTAATATCTGTGTCTTGTAATGTGTCTTACATAGATTATTAATGTAACATTTAATAAATAATGTTGCCATACAGTAGCGTGCACAGAATATTTAAGCAGTAGAGAGAAATATTACCAAAGAAATGGTCACCAGAAAAAAAACTGACGTCCTATTTCACAGTTACGTTGAATGTGAAATCAATTAATCAATTTAAATTAGTTTAAATATTTTGGTTTAAGTATGAATAGAACTGTTTTAACATTTATTATTCTTAAAGAAAGTATTTGTTTGTTGTAATATTCTATTATTTTCTTGAGTTTTTATTGAAAATAATGTTTTACATATCGAGGGTATAATTTGTCCTTTGACCCACCACTTTGCATGCTACTGTTATCGTGGTAAACATATCATATTAACCCTACATGTTAAACTGCTTTTATAACGGAGCTATTTTCTGTATGTAATTTTATAAGAAATAATCATTTCGACTGTGGAAAGAAAAAAGGATGTAACCCACACTGAACAAATTTTAAAGAAGTCACAAAAAATCTATCTAATGATTTTGGAGGAAAAATATTAAATATACACAACCTTAAAGTGCATTAAGACTAAAACTGGTGTTTTAGTTACTTAATCTGATATTAATATAATATGTTACTAAAGAAAGATTGTTAAAATTGATCTGGTGATAAAATTAATAAAATCCAAAAGACTCTATTAGTTTTATCACCACTTTATATTAATGGTTGAAAATTTTAAAGACAACTTAAAAGCTAAATTTAGATACTAAATCGGTATTTGCAGCTTACATCCTTTTGAACGAATGTGTGTGTATTAAGTTGAATACATTTTTATTATCGATAAAAGCTATTTTGAAAAAACTGATAGCTACATCCTTTCTACAGTCGATTTAATACCTTATATACAACTTATGTAGACAGGATGCTATTTACACAAACAAAAACAATAAATAGTAAGAAATAATTTAATATTATAGTTTTATGAATTCATTAGCTACAATGAAAGATAAAAGAAATAATTTGTAAATTTAGGTGTCAATTAATTCATAATTTATATGGACTTTATATACACTTACCAACAACAGGTTTTTAAATAAAATATTTTTAATCTGTAAATGTCGTTTTGATTTTTCCACTCGTTTAAAGTATATGAAGTATTATATTGTCCTACTAAGTAAAACCATAGGGTCTTTCATGTGATTCCCTATTTATATACAGTTGGAACGAACGAGCGCATGAATCACGGGGGGTGCAAATTTTGGTAGGAAGTAAAAAATTTAAGGTAGTGTGAGAGATAAATAAACGAGGAACCATAATTTTTCGAAGGACGTTATAAATTTTAGAAAAACGAGAAACAGTAGGGGGTGCAACAAATTTACTTGCTCCAGAGCGCTGAATATATAGTACGCCACTGATAATATTCATACAAAACGAACACATACTATATGGGCTAAAAATTGGGTTGCCAACAATCCAGGAACAGTGTTCAGTCTAAGCTGTGGCGCGCACATAAAAAATAATCCTTCACAGATTTTTGTTTTTTTTGCTATAAAATTACGAAATTTCGGAATTCGAAAATTGGAGGTCTTGTCCTATCTAAAGCTTTCTTCTATTTTCGTACAAGTCTCGATAGATTTAAAAATTCTACTTTCACACCTAGTAGCTGGCATTTTCAAAAATAATCTCGAATTTCGTTTTACAATACACCTGCACACAAAATTCGTACATAGGTCACTAATAATTAGAGTGAGCACCTGGTAACCAGGATTGGCCTGAATTGTCAAGGAATCGAAAATGCTGTCCAGAATCCAGATTGTGAGGTTATGAGAACAATATTCGCTCTGAAAGTAGTGCATATGAATCTACACTGTGTGAAGATATACAATTTGAAAGTGGGAGTATAATTCGAAATACACAATCTAGTATTTATCAAACCAATGAAGAATCATGGTAAATATTCTGATTTAGAAATTTATAAAATAACAACACTCTTAACTCACTCTCACTCAGTGATATCAATAAGAAAGGCAATTTCATTAACATCACCATTGCTCCCCGCATTAGTACTGGCAGGTTAGTTCTGCATTTAGGAGTATAAATGAACTAATGTTCTCGATTTCTCAGGTAGTTATCAGGGACGTACATATAAATATTAGCCATAGTTATCAATTAGACCAGGGTTTCCGCAAATCCGGATATTTTAACGGAACATTTGGCTTATTTTTAGGCTGGGTAATTCTTACTAGTAAGAAGATCATTAAATGTGTTGCAGTGTATAAAACCTTTCCAGATTGTTGCGGGACACTTATTCAGGTTTAGTGGAACACTGGTGTCCGCGGAACATAGTTTGGGAAACCCGGAATTAGACCATTAAAATACGTCGTCAAATACATATTCCTCCTTAGTTTAAGCTACAACAAGAAAGCATTCCTAAAATGAAAGCAGATGGAAAAATCTATAAGCTCTTATTCTGGAATTCATCTTTACACCGTATGGAGCCATATGCTCCACTTCCACTCCAAAAAAACATGTGTATTTGAGCGGAAGAGTACCTACCAGTTTGTATATAGTATATAGGCACGCGTCTAAGAGTACGGTGCCCCCCAGAGATTTCTATTTTTGAACTAACTTTATGGGCGGAAACAGTGACGGTGGAGGTGAAAGAGTACAGTAGGGGCAATCATTTTAAAATACAAATATACAGTGTTAATATTAAACTGTTATATCCTCATAAAACGGCTGTGGTTAAAAGACCATGTTTAACGTAGTTATAGGCATCGATGAACCTCCTAGAAGAGAATGTAAACGTCAAATCAAAGCTGAAGATAGGACACTTCAACAATTAAAATATTAAATAGATTATTTCTACTCAGTGACGGATTTACTAACAAGTCTAAGGCTTCATAAATAAAGGAGGGCTTAAAAGATAAAAAAATATGCGCATATTTTATACTGTGACGAGCTAAAAAAAACCAGAAACCATAATTTCTAGAAGGAAGAATTTTTTTTAGGTAGAGCGAGAGACCACTGTTTTCTAATTTGTGTAGAAATTAATGAAACTATTACTTTAGAACTAAGAGGCCTCAAAATTGAATTACGCCCGGAGCTTTTTAAGTGCTGAATACACCACTGTGTCTTCTTGTTTTACTTATATTCTTGAAATTCTTCAACTTGTCAAATATAAAACATCTGTCAAAAATAAATCTTGATAATACGGAGCTCCATATGCTTCTTTTCTGGAATGATCATCTTCGTCCTGTGTAAATCCATATGCCCCACTTTCAGAGCGGATATGGTAAAAAAAATGTTACTATAATCATTAATGTCATCTTGAAACTAGGGTATGTTTAAAGATATTATAAGATTCTCTTGGGTGTGATCCATCGTCCACTCGATTGGTAGTGAGTTAAGATACACGTTATTGTATACATTTTAAAAATTGTACAGTATAAATGTGTTAAGCTTCATATCTTAGTATCTGTCTCAAATACTTTATTTGCTTATTTTAAATCAATTTATATTATGCCATATTTAAACCGTTTGAATGTATAATTTATTATGTTCTAAATGCGTTAAGTTGATAATGAAATTAAAGTAAGTAAGTATTAAGCACTACTCCCATCGTGAGAAAGTCTTTGTACGCCAATGCCAAAAGCTCCCATCTATCCCGCTAACAAACATCAGGAATATATTCACAAACACACCTCGATGTTTATATTCAAATAATACACACAAGCACATACAAAATCATCAATGGAAATAATTTAGTCTGTTTCCAACTTCCAAAAATGTGGATGCTTAATTGTCAGCTTCCCAAGTCCTGTAATTTTTATTAATGACACACCGTATAGTTATTAAAAGCATTTGACTAATAAAGAACAGTACTGTAACATGGCTTGTTCTCTGTGACAGTAGGATATATTTTAATATTGTCTGATATAATAAAAATTAGTGAGATAAGAGAACAATCGTCTTGAGTTTATCACAGTGTAGTTATTTATCGTGAACAATAAAAATGTAATTTGTTGCAGTGTTGATATGTTCGTTGTACAAGTGAAAGTGAAGAAAATTTGAGGTCAATAACTGCTTGCTTTCCGGATGAAAGAAGTTTTCTGATTTAATACCATGAGTGAATTGTTTAACGTAATAAATGATAGCAAAATTAATGATGTTTAACGAGCACGAAAGGAAATAAACAACATTGCGAGGAAAACAAAGAAGAAATAGATCCGAAACGAGATGAATCGTCGACAAACGAAATGAAGAATATTGATACAATCAAGGAAATAAAGTGTATGGACGAATGACTTTCTTTATTACGTCTTAAGGCGGCTACACACGTTCAAGTATTGCATGCACAATCATTTGTGCGTAATCATTATTATTTTTTCCTGAAAACGGAACATCTTCTAATTTCAAGTAATCATACGTGTATTTAATATTTTCGACTGATGGTGCTGGATGGAAATTGATTTTAAATTCTAAATTATTTAAAACTGGTAAATTTCCATACCGTAAAGGTGAAACCCGGATCGCTACCAGTGACCTCACATATGGAAGTTTACCAGTTTTAAATAATTTAGAATACTTGTATTTTATATAAACTATAAGACCGGACGTCTACCGACTTAAACTAAAATAACAAATAAACCGTACATTAATATGGGATACTTCAATTGTTATTATTGTTTAATATAATATTAACATGCTCGATTTGGCCAACAAAATCCACTTGAAAGTTAATGGTTTATTTTACAAAATGAAATTAAAATAGTGGTACATAACATTTTACTACATGAAAAATGTTGGTAATAAAATATTAAATGATATAAAAATATTAGTAAACTTATTCAATCAATGATTAGTAATTCTAACTCATGTTAAAGAGACTCAAGTCTGAATTGAATTCAGTTTTTTCTACTTCATAACTCTCCTGTGAGGTTCGTAGAATGGAATCAATGAAACAACAGTGTTGTAATATCGTAAATTATTTAACATACACCTTATTTTTATGATCGTTCATGTATACTTGCGCGAGTTTGCATGAACGTGTGTAGCCCCCTTTACGTGCAAATTCTGAATGTTCATTGAGTTCATTTGTTATAAAAAAACAAACACGTTTTTCGTAATCTGTCGAAAACTAAAATAATGCAATATTGTAGAATCTATTAAATACAAATAGATATTTTTTAATTATATTTAATAAGAAGCACCGATTCTCAAAGTATTTTATAAAACGGATGTAGCTGCAAGAAAATTCCAGAGACTACAATCATACGAATGACTTGACAAAGCTTTAGAGATTATTCATAAAATTTTCTAAAACGACATGTGTTTAGTAAAGTATATTTAAATATACACGACATCAACGTTTTCAGATTAAAAATTCTATTATTAAATTAAAATATATCGAAAATAAATCCACAGAAAATACATTAGCAGAACAGTGTACAAATAAATTTAAAGTTATATAGTTGGAACTCGTAAGTGAATTATTGATTCTTAACGTCAGAAATAGTGAATTAAGATGTCGAGAGGTCCTGTGGTGAGGATGGTTCCAGCTGGTGGTAACCAAGGAGTTAGATGTTGCTGCTGTACATGCTGCACGTGTATAGATTTTGGATACATCAAGACACGTCACGGAATCACGAAGATAGGCGAAATGGTAGTTATATTCATCATAACTCTACGTGTCTAGTGGCGTAGCTACCTATGAGCGGTCGGAGCAGTTTTCTCCAGGCGCATGAATCAGGCAGGGCGCAAGTAGTTTTTTTAAATGGCGTGAGAGCTAAAAAACGAGAACCTACAATTTCTGAAACGAAGTTAACATTTTTATATGGTGAGAGCTAAAACAAATTAAAAAAGAGACCTATAAGACAGTAACGATTTTACTTGCTTCGGGGAGCTGAATATGTAGCTACGCCACTCTAACTTCCATATCCTCTAATGATTATATCATTCTTTATTTTCATATGTTCAATTAGTCTTTTACTTTATTAGTTAGTTAATACATCGATCATAAAAATCTATTAATTTTCTTCTCCCACATTTTTACTGTAATTATATCTATATATATCTACACCAAGTTCGCTCCCAAAGTAAAGCATATGGATCTAGACAGTGTGAAGATATCCACTCCGAAAGAAGAGTATATGGATCTCCTAAATGTGAAGACGTCTTGATAGATTATTTTTCACAATAATTGTTTGTCAGACAATTCCTCAACCCAATGGGCGTCTAGTCCTGCATTTTTGGATTTAAAAAAATCCGACGGATGTAGGAATTGAGCCCGCATTCCTCTGATTGCTAAGCGGACGCGTGAACCTCTATGCTACCATAAATATAATAATTAATTAGTATAAACATTATTTCATCTCATTGTAAATATTGATCTTCTTATATGTATAAAATATAGAGATAATAGGTTGGTAATCGGTGATGAAGCTTTGTGTAAATATTACTACGATTGTTGAGTTTGCCTCCCGGTAGTCAAGAGATGAGTGTATATACTTCTGTACCCTTGTTTGCAAGTTCAAATCTCACAGCTGCAAATATTTTTTTATGAATTCAAAAATACAGGACTGGATACTAAATCGGCTAAGACCCATTCTCACGGAAACAAGATGTTAAGATAAGTCTTTGCAATTTGGAGATTTATATACTCTACTTTTGGAGCGGACATGGTAAAAGATTCTTCTAAATTCAATGACAAAGTATTTTCAAGAGTCTGTCTATGAATTTCAGTTACTTGGTGGACTTTGCCAAAGTCTCCTAATCGAGTATGGCCTGTCACAAGCATCGGTGATGGGTTCAGCCTTCCATGGATTCCTCACCACAGTGTCAGCATGCGTTCTGACCACCAGCATCCTGCTCGTCTGTTATATCGTCTCCCCCAAGACTCAAAATCTTGTCAGACAATCAATATTTGTAAGTGGAAAACATAGCATTTTATATTATAAGTTTTTATGAACAAACCTTTGAAAGAGACTTCGATATTTTATTAAATATATTAGCTTAGCATTTAATTATTTATATTATAAGCAACGTTCCCTCTATTTTTTCGTTGTGTGTGCGGTCCATCAACTTATGTGTGCAAGAAAAAAAGAGACGAGTGTGCAAATATGCATAAATAAAATTAAGTAGTCAACATAATGTACCACGAAATTATAAATTACATTTTCCCAAAATGTAGGTTACCTATAAACCCTGTCATAAACATGAAATAAGATATGTTATTACAAAAACAAAAATATGGTTACAAGTTCCTTTCTTTGAAATGTGTGCGGGGAGGGATCAAGACGTGTGTGCGGAAAATTTTTAAGAGATGTGCGGCCGCACATGCGCACACCCTAGAGCAGTGTTTCCCAGCCTTCTTTATGCCTTGCCCCACCGTAGTCTTTTCAAAAGTCATATGCCCCACCGGCCTCTTTTTTAATCAAACAGTAGGTAATTTTTCAAAATATATACATACATACACATATATTGAGGCGATCAAATGCAAAACCGCCACTATCCACAAATGCAAATTGTTCAGAATCGAAAAAAACGTTTTAAATGGTTCTTTTACACATTTTTGAATAATTTTGAAT
>JAGVSQ010004876.1:0-18594 GCA_022683975.1 Rhyacophila evoluta | reverse complement strand
ATGTTGTGAAATATAAGAATTATCATCAGCCATTGTAGATCTACTGCTGTAAGAGGGCCTATCAGGTAAGTGTCCCGAAGTTTTTTTACACGGAAGCTTGCTGGTTGAGAGATTAATGTCCAAGGGACTTTTTTCAGAGAGTTATTGAGAGTGTGATGACAGCGCGGGTGGTATCGGGCAAATTAAGAAGGTGCCAGAAATGTATTCCACAGAAATTTCTAGTGTAACAATACTGATAAAATAAAAAAATATTTAAACGAAAATTGTATCCGTGTATTCGCACAAATATGGGTTTATGATGCCATTCATACCGTTTCTAATTGTTATCGTGAATTATTTATTCTCTTTTTTACTTGCCTTTATCGTTATATTTATCTGTTATAACTATGTCTCCCCGATATTTGCTAGATTAGCGTACGTTTTTAGGAGCCGGGAAGTACGGGCTTAATTCCCACATCATATGTATTTTTTTAAATCTGAAAAATGCAAGATTGAATAAATAATATACTGAGCAATTGGCTGAAAATCAAATTTCGGGAAAAAATCTGTCAAGCAGTCTTCACTTTCAGCGCGAATATCTTCGCACTGTGTACTGTATATCCATATGGTCTAGTTTTGGAGTAAACATGGTACTCATATTTTTATTTACAATGTGCGGTTGTAAAAAAAAAAAAATGTGTTTGAAACCGATTCTAAAAAAAAGGTATCACATTTAGAACGGTACACCGATTGACAACCCTGATTCAGCTCTTTTTTACTACCGACGGTCAATGTCGTCGGATGATTAATACGGAGTTATATAGAAATAAGAGTCTGCAAAAAACTTGTTGTACCATTATGTGCCATTTCTTTAAAAATTGAGGTCATTGATTTAGTGTAGATTTTTTTCGATACAATTAACTAACGGGTGATGTAATTATTCTATTGGGCGAGGTAAGTCAGAAGCGTGTTTATTGTATGTACTCAAATAATTATTTTGGCATTTTATAACATAAAAGCTATACACGCTCAAGCATATTAACTTGTACAAGCATTTTTACGTGACCATTATTTTTTCCCCTGAAAACGGGACATCTAATAATTTAAGGTAATACTACGTGTAGTTATAATAAATATAAATTCTGGCATTGCTGTGTCCACGTAGAACCCTCAGAGCATCTATTTACTCACATACAATATTGTATTACATTGATTGTACATCTAGATTATAAAACAAATAATACACGTTTGTGTTTGTCTTGAATTTTTCACAAGTCAATTTAAAAGTCAAAGACTGCCATTTCTAGGCAAAATGTTTTACTTTAAAATTTTAATAAATTAATACCAATGATCAACAAGAGACTGAAAATATTGTATACAATCAAGAATTACAATAAATTTGTAACAGCGGGATGATGAAATTAATTTGAGTTTAGTTTGAGTTTTACAAATGTAAAGAAATCAGATTAGAGACAATAAATTATTAATACAAATTAAACGACTTCTTGTTTGAAGAAAGCATTAAAACTTAGATCTAAAATTTTTGAGAGTTTTTTGTTTAGGTGAAAGAGCATTTTGCCATTTAATAGAAGACGATGGTAAATAGCGTTTATAAATCATGGATCAATTGCTATTAAATACGTGTATGTATTTCATTTTATTTACAAGTTAAGATAAGTCTTTTCAAGCCAAACCTACTTATAAAATATTCATTCATTATATTAGCAGTAAATATGAGAGAATTATCATAATTAATATACAATACAATTTGATTGACGCCCGTACTTGATGGCACTGTAAAAATTCTTAGAAAATGTTAAATAAATAAAGCTTCTCTAGTTATAATTGAAATTTTAAATTGACCAATTTATTTTAAAGTCGTTCTTGAGGTGAAGGTTGATTATACACGATAGTCTGTAAATTCGAAACGGAAGTCATTATGACATTTAGATACATCTATTAATTTTCCATTCAAGCTGCTGCATTTGTAATTTATTTTACTTGAAATACATTCGAAACATCAACTTGTTTTCCTCTTCACTACCCACCACGTTATGTGGGCGTATACTACGTAACGAACGTAATGCGCCCTTCAAAGCGAAAGAAATGTTCAAGGAGCAGCTTTTTGTGACTTTATTATCGTACATAACACATGAATTAATTTCCATTATATTTAATTTCTACTCTTATAATATAACATATTGATCTTCACACTTTGAAGATATCTACTTTAAAAAATAGGTACAAGGATCTCCGCAATGTGAATACCTGTGATTTTTCGCAGTAATTGATCGTAAACCAATTGGTCAACCCACTAGAATCTATTAAACCGAATTGAGTTACCTACCTATTCCTTTCAGAAATAGAAATAAACGTTAATGAAATATTACATTGTACTGTAATTTATTGATTTACATTTTTATCTTTTATTTAAAATTGTCATCTTTCATCTGTTGGATTGCAGTGTCAACATTATTCGTCAATATTTGTTGATTTTTAAAGTTCAAGGTGTTTTACGCGACAGTGGTCTTTGGACAAACAATTATCTTGTTTCGTGTTATTATTTGTTTAAAGTTAATCTTATATATTTCATGCTTCAATAATTTAGGTACGCTTTTAAATTGATATGGCGATTTATATAATACTGTCAAATATCGTCATCGTTCACTGCTAGGCTACTATTTTTTTACAATGTCCACTTAGAAAATGGTAACCAGATGATTTCGGGACTTGAAAAAAAAGAATCAGTTAGTCAATTTTGCTCAACTCCAGGGCTGTGTGGTAGATTTTGTCAGTATTATGCGAGTCTTTAAAATGTCGCCCCTCTCGCGCGCTGAAAATTCTGATTTCTTGTTGTTTCTTAAGTCTCACCCCTCAGATAATTTCACCGCCACACATTATAATATTTGCGCCCTCGCATGGGTCGTGCTTTTAGAACATTTGTATTGATTTCGATTCTTTTGCCGCCGCTTACATGATGGCGCCTGATGCAACCGCGTCTCTGGTCTATAGCACGCCACGGCTCATTAGTCATCCATTTCTGGATCTTTGAATTTTATTGAATGTTACTGCTGTGGGGTTCGAGCCGGCAACCTCTCGGTCACCGAGAGGACAAAACTACCTACAACTAAAAAATAAATGAACGAAGAAAATACTGCAACTTAGATTGTAGGGGAGTTAGATTAGGTTAGAATATCTGTATTTTATCTTATCGTGTTAAATTATAACCTATATTTTTGTTTGCTATGATTAGTAAACGTTGAGGTTAAAACATGGAAACATTTACGCTTAAACAAGGCAGAAAATAATAAAAGTTACTTAAAAAATCTGAAATGTTGCGTAGAAAAGTTGTTGGCCAATTTTCAATGTCCGCTTATTTTGGGACACTATATGGAAGAGTTATGTAAATTAATATGATAGTTTTATTGTAATAATAGTAGTTTAGCAACATGATTTTGTCTTCTAAGTTTGACTTTAGTATTAAAGACAATGAACTTTTTTTATTTTTATCTGGAATTAATAGTGCGTAACATAATTTACAACTATTTCGCACTTTGTGTAAAACTAGTCATGCATTACTGTAAATATAAATACGAGTATGTATACCGGCATTGAATTCGTAAACAATAAGTTTGTAAACGATAATTTATCAACTAGAGGGATTTTATCCCATAGTAAACTCTAAATAAGAAAATAGACCATTTTTATATCGACTGTGAATAAATATGGACGTAATCTACATACAGCAAATTTTATACGAGGCACAGTTTACTTGATGATTTTGGGCCTAGCTCAAAATATTTAATATACACAATCTCGAAGTACACAAATACTAAAACCTGTGTTTTGTTTATTTGATATGATATTTTATTAATTTAATAAGTTATTTAAGAACAACCAATAAAATCGATAAGGTGGAAACCGTTTTTTCTCATCGTAAATTTCACTGGATATCCTTTTTTCAAACTTAAAAAGCAAACATTAGACACTGATTAGGGATTTCCAGCTTGCAACTTTTTGATATAAAGCGTATTAAGTTGTATACATTGTGAATATTGAATAAAAGTTATTTTGAAAACCTGACGGTTACGTTTGTTTTCATTCTACCGTTCATATCGTACATTGAGCCACAAAGTTGTTCATACAACTAGGTACATAATTGAAAAAAAACTGGCATAAATTTCATTTAATGAAAGATAATGAAATAATTATTGTGTTTTTGTATACATTGAAGTGTACAAACTATAAGTTCAAACGTGTATAGGTTTTTGTCTCTCTCTGTCAAGACGTCCGACATTGCGGAGATTCATATTCTCCACTTTCGGAGTGGATATCTTTATATTGTGTAGATCCATATGCTCCAATTTAGGAGTGAACATGATATATATATATACATACGTTGTTCATCGTCTCTTTTTCTCTTTCTACCTCATACATATTATAATTATTGAATCCGAAATAACTCTAATAATAACAAATAACACCTAAATAAACACTAGTATGGATAACAAATCATTTTATTTGTGTGAGTTCGATTATTTCTTGTGTAGTTCGTTGTTTTGCCGATAAAATTACAGATTATAAGTTCGAATGTGTAGAGCTTTTTGTCTCCTTCTACGTATATTTTCCATCCTCTTTTTCCTCATATGTGTATATCTATTATAATGATACTTGAAATTACACGACGGTCATGAACTCGCTTGAATAAACCTTATGATGGACATCAAATCAATTTAGATGTGTGCGTTCGAATACTTCTTGAGTTGTTCGTTGTTGTTGTTTGTGATTACAGTGATATCTAGTTAGTTAGTAAACGTAGAATAACACGAATATTGAAGATCAAAGAAAATATCGTACAACATAATAACTTTAATAAACATTAATAGAGTTAATATATTTTAAGAGTAGATCCAAATTAATTTTTCTTTTTAGCAACCAGAAAAAGAACGTAGGTACTAATGTATAAAAAGAACATGACCAAGTTATTATATCTTTGATTTTAGTTATTAAATAATATTAATGTCTAATAGTATTAAGATATTTATTCTACTAGTAACGAAGTGCGTTTTCTCAAACGAAATTTCTCCGTCTATTAACGAAGCCTTGGAAAAACGGATGTCTATATTACTTCACCAAATATTAACCTCTCGAATAAGAGAACTAACAAAATCATATGACCCACAGACCTATAAAATACGTTTCCTACCTTGCAGACAACTAATTGGTTTTTTTTCTCATTTACGAAAATATTCAAGGTCCAAACCAAGGATTATTTTAACGCAAATATACAGTTTTTCGTGTTTAAAATCTTCATTTACTATAAGCATATTATGCTAATGAGTTAAGGCCATCTCTGGCCAAGTCATTGAACTTGCGTACTACGAACTCATAGGCACCACGCATTGTAACTATTCTCAAAACGTGTCTATGGTATCCCTGGGTGATTTTATTAGCTGGAGGGTCAAATAAATTTGCAAGTAAGAATTGTATCTTAAAAGAAATGATTTTTGGTAAAGGCAACTATATTACGAAATGAATGAATCAAAAAAGACGTAGTATTTTGTTTATTGACAACGTGAAGGGTTATCTTGACAGATATTTTTACAAGAATGGATTACTTATAATGAATTGAAAAAAATGCAGGTTCGATATAGTTGTCAATGACTGTCGTTTGCTCAGAGTATGCCATTTTAAAATATCACATTATACAAGAGTAGTTGTCACACTTGTGATGAAATGATGAAAGTATTTCAACCCTCACAAGTAACATAACTCGTACGTACTTGTTTCTTCAATGATGCATTATGTCACATATATAATCAACATGAGTCCATTTTATTATATGAATATTCAACGGGAAGAATAGCGGATGCAAATGCAGGAGACGAAAATCTAACCTAACCTAACCGAGACTAAATTTTGATAGTCAATATCAGGAGTACAATATCTCTCAATGTTTTTGTTTTGTTTTGGTTCGAGAGTCACTCTTTTTAATCTGTATGTAAAGAATCACACTCTAACCTCTTAAAACGTTTTAACTTGTATTTACGGTTGGTAAATACAATAAATATATTTTTTTTGTTATGGTAAAATGTTTCGCCAAGCCCGGTCAATAGGTTTAAAGATTTTTAACTTTATTCTTCTATGGTGTTGTATGCAAAATTTGCCAGTAGATGGCATTCAAATCGAGACATAATGTAATTAGCTCCAGTACCCTTCATATTATACAAATGTCATAACATTACAGTGTTGCCACCTGTAAATGTAATATTTGTTTTGCAAAAAAATATTGAAATATTTACGTAGGATTTTTTGTATGCATACTCCTAAACAAATGGCGTGCCGTATATTTTTATATGAAGCACGTGTGAATAGGTCGACGACCAAATTTCGTAACTTTGCACTTTAATTTATGTGAGATAATTTACAAGGGCGTCCATTGTCATTACATTGTTTGTATGTACCCGGTTTATTATTTTGAATTTTTAACAAATTCGTGCCGTAATCATTTCGTTAACATTGTATTTTCATTAGATTTACCTTGTCTTCAAGCGGTGATACCACGAAAATTAGTTATAACACCAATTGGCCGAATTTTAGAAAGACATATTTATTAACACATTAAACAAATGTAATGAGCCAAATATAAAAATTATGATAGATTCGTCAGTAGTTTCTGCGTGTGATATTATTTGCACAATCGAATAAATATACTACAACAATGTGAGACTGTAGTATTTAATATAAGTTAAGTTATAAATCAACATAATTTCCTTCGCTAATTTTAACACAATTTCAAAAGAAAAGTTAATAAAAATCATTTCGAAAAGACTTTAAGGGGGAAGAAATACTTTTTGCACAAGAGCACCTTCTACCCACGTCATCTGTGAGAATCTGTTGTTAGTCGATACTATCATTCCACCTCATCTCAGCATTCCATAGTATTGAATAAAAACAGTATACAGATTATTATCAGAATGTGTAAAGATGATAAGTCATAATATCGTACTTTTTTTTTAATTGCGTCATTTAATTTTTCCGAATTTATTATGTCAGGTTTATTTAAATCTCAAGTGCACGTCATAACTATGTGCCAATTGTTTTTTCGCGATACTGTTGCAGGTTCTAGAAATAACGTATAAAGTACAATGCTCCAGCTCCAAAGTTTGCATACTTATGTGAATATCCCAGGTACCCGAAGTTGTCAGCGATGTCGATTTCTTGTCCGTCACTGGCTGAAGTGGAGCCATGTATTATTTCACATGTCGATAATTGTATTTGTATTGATTAATCCTACGCGCACATTGCAGAAGTTCAGTCGTTCAGCTTTCCAGACAAGTTGTATGTGGTGTATGAACTTCTTCAAATTACCCACACAGCGTGCATTCGGACCATGATAGACAACGAGTGGAATTAAATGGTACCAGCAAACTGTCAATCGAATGACGAGAATCAAACCTTTTTCTGTCTGAGCGTAGAGTAAGGCCGGAGCTACGATAGCAGAGCGTCGGCAGCAGAGATGGAAACTGTCTTTAAATAGGTGAGTTAGCAAGTGAGCAAGTTCGGCAGCGCAACAACACTTGCTCACTCTCCAATTTATAGCTATTTTTGCATCTCCGCTGGCGAATCTCTGCTGGTGATGCTCTGCTGGCGACGCTCTGATGCCGTCGCTCTGCCGCCGTCGCATATATCGTAGCTCCAGCCTAAGTCAATCGAAAATAGATGGCTATGCACCGCGTTGATTGTATCTCTAATATATTTAGTGACATTTTCCAATAAAGCAACCTGTAACGAGTAGTAATGTAAGACAACATAAATTAATGGTATACATTGAAGTTTATTGTGCAATGATATATGGAAAAAGATCACTATGTTTAAGACTTTCAGCCAAGTCAAGTATGTCTCATGCTATGCAGATAAATTTATGAAGCGTCATGATTGTGATAATACAAAAAACGGCACATCTTATCGTTGCGGATATTAATGCATTATCTGGAGCTGATGTAAGAGATATTATCAATCATAGAGAATCAAAATCGATAAAAATGAACATCGCTTTACACACAGATATAATTATGTTTGTCATTATCGACATCTTCGTCTGCACTGTCCACTTTAGAAAGAAAACTCCACCACATATGTGACTAATCCATGCGAAGACGATATAATGTTGAGATCTAGATGTTGTAAGAAAACGCCAGCGCAGTTCAATCAATCAAAGACTCTAAAGACAGCGCTTCTTCAAGAGTCAGCGAGGAAAGTAATTTTAACCGAAGCGATAGGCAATATAAGAAAAATGAGGCCAAGAATCGCATGGATGGAGTTTGACTCTGGATTTGTCGAAATGGGAAATTGCCAGATTGGGTAGGGAAAAATGAAGTTATTATTTGAAGTCAACATCCACCTGGAGAAAAAACGAAGCATTTAAAAATGTGACAAAATTGAATAAATATTATTTATTATTTTTTGTTAAGAGCAGAATGATTTGTGCCAGTATAATAATTTTATAGTGTTAGATTTATGGTGTGCACGTAAATAAAATAATACGATAATGGGCCATGACTATCCATGACAAAAGATAGAAGTATTTTTACTTAACATTAAAAAAACATTCTTGTTCTTGTTCTATTGCGCCTTGAATTATATCATATCACTTGTAGTACTTAAGGCCGTTTGGCTGCCTACGTGTATTTATTATTTACTTACAAAATGATCGACTGGGTTTTTGTGACGAACGTTTTTTAGTGACCTCCCAGATTACGATATATGCTAATTGAGCATTTTTATTGTATTATAACGCAATTTCAAGAAAGTCAGCTATGACGTTTTTGAATCGGTACCAGGTACCCGGCATTTAAAACGTGTTACAAGTCGAAGACAATATATGTATGAATATGTATTTGGCGACGCATTTTGTTCGACTGATGCGTGGTCTTATTGATAACTCTGCCGCTCTGGCTAATATTAGTCTGTACGTCCCTGATAACTACCTAAGAAATCGAGAACATCAGCTGTTTTTCATTTATAAATGCAGGACTATCCTGCCAGTAGTCATACCAATGCGGACAGCAACGATGATGTTTCACGAGATTACCTCAGATATTGATATCTTCCACCTATGTGAGAGCGAGCTTAGATGGATCCTATTATATACATTATTAGAATAGGGTCTGTCTAACTTACTTGTTAGACACTCTCTTCTTTCTTCTTTTTTATATTTCAATATGTTTTTAATATGTTTGTTATAATCATATTTATAGTATGTTGTTAATGTATTAAACTTATAATTTGTAATGTTACAACATATAAAAAAATAAATATTCGCGTCAATCGAGGAACGCCTATATTTTTTTTTATAGTTGTAGTTTTAATTGTCTTTTGAGAATGGATCACGGTTTTATTTTAGAAATTTATTGGGGTATAAATATGCTGCTTATCAAAAACTAGATCTCAATAATACAATACAATATATACATAGAAACATCACTCTCTTCTCATTACGTAAGTCATAGTATTAGTCACGTTTTGGTGAACTGGGTGTTATTTTCGATGATATTTTCACTTTCATCTGACTGGTTTTTACATTTCAATAATTGCGAGCAAAGTAATCACCTTACTTACCAATAAAATTAAATCTCTAACATAAGATCTAGAAATGTTTTAAACGTTGAACGGTATCTTTTAAACGATATGAATGCGTAGTTAGATCATTTTTGTTCTGCCAATCATTGATATTTAACTGTTTTACTACTGGCAATGTGTCAGTCGGTTATACAGATTTAACAACGATGCGTCTAACACGTATCTTGTTTTCTAACTTTTAAAACGTACATATATAATACACTTACATTAATTATTAACGAGGGGTTTTTCTTAATTGCTTTCCCCTCGAAAAGCATTCAGCATTGAAATACTTATGGCAGAATTATTGGATAGACTACATCAGAGTAAGGAAAATAAAGGAATAAGCCTAGTTAAATTAATCAGGAAACTGTGAACCCGACAGCGGGTTCAGCATAGTTTCAGTTAGATAAGAGGCAGGATAAAAATTCCTTATTCACTTTCACTCCTTTTGTTGCCGAAATATGACATATCGGATTTTGTTACCATGACTAGAACTGTTGAATCCGATGTAACTACTGAATAAGCATCGAACACATTGCTCCGCGGTACTATGGGTTCGCGTATGAGTCGGTAGTGTGCCTGTATTTTTATTCCATTTTATTATGTTAAGATTTAAAAAAAAACTGTTGATGGTACATGCTACAAACAATTTTAATAATTAAATTTTAACGACTAGCAATAGAGCACAAATTTCTTACTTGTGTCGTAAAGTCGTAGAGGTTGATGAGTTGTAGGGCAATACACGTGTCGAATTAAAAGTCCGACACGTGCTTGTCTTCTGTTTTCGTCGTTCATGTAGAATGGCGGCATTTCTTTAATATATCTATCTCCAAAGACTTAGCAGCATTAATATCTTAAGTACATATCAATCACTTTGTTACCGGCCTGGTGATTAATCAGCACGTGTAAAAAAATCATCGTATGATAGAATAAATGGATATTTGTAGCCATATTGTGAACATTTTTATCAAACTAACTACAATGTCAACCTGGATTTGAGACCCATACTGATACAAATCAAAACATAATTTGGTCGAGTATTGACAAAATAAGTTAATGGTGACAATCTATAGTTAATGATCATGTTTATCAGTAAAAAAGAGATGAAAATCGTATGAAAAAAGATTTAAAAAAATATAGAATTTCGTTTGGACGTAAAAACCATAACGCGTTAGAAGCACAAGGCATTAAAAAGTGTAAGGAGAATAAATTTTTCAATTTTTTACGATTCACATTTGATTGCTTTATATTAAATACATTTTTTAACGATCTGTATAAATATTTATGAAAGTTATAGAAGTTTTTTTTAATAAGTTTTTGGCTCTCCTGAACATTTCATGTTATGTATAACAGTCGCAGTCTGCTTCTCAGATACAGCTTACAGATTTATATACAATCAAAAATATTTCTAAACTAGTGCGTTAGACGTTTTGCGCAGCTTCACTTTAACGCGGTTTAGTAAACCTTAAGAATAGTTATGATATCAAGAAATTAACTTTTCGATTAATCCTGATGAAATTTTAAACAAAAATAATAAAACTAAAGGTTTCTAACTGATTTTCTAATCGTAAAATAAGCCTACATATATATTTCCTAAAAGGAATGTCAAATTATGTATGCAAACTATAATATCTAGTGATTATCTTGTCGACTATGAATCAATTGGGAAAAATGTGATTTGGCAAAAACGTAAAGATGAAGAAAGCTCAGTAAAGATAACAAAGAGCAGAATAATTATATATTTGTTATGTGACATTGACTCCCCGGTAGTGTAGATATTAGCATGCTTGCCTTGTATTCGAGGAAAGCGGGCTCGATTTCCACATCTGCCGGATTAAAAAAAAATACAGGACTGGATGACAATTGGGTTGAAAAATCTCAACCTATCTCATTAAAAATCCGTCAAAATAAATCTTTACAATGCACAATTCCACAAACTTTATTTAGTGTTCAGCTTGATAACGTTGGGTTCCATAATATGATCCACTTTGGGAGCGAACACGGTGATTTTTTTCTTTTTTAATCATTCTTATGTACTGAAATATAAGCTTGATAAACGGTATTTTGGTTTAATAACTAAATTAAACTGATTTTGGTTTTAGTTTTCAATTTATGTTAGTTGTTTCCCCTCGATTTCCGCGATTTTTAAGCAGAATCTTTTTATTGTATAAATCGAATGCATTGTATACACACAAAATATAGATTATATTAAAATCCGCAATTGAAAAAACAATGTATCAACGAATGAAACATTAGTGTATATATGCAAAACTTTTGATATTATTTCAATGGAATAAGAACAAATAATAAATGATTTTATGGTAATTATTTAAATTTTTACTAGATATGAAACATGTAAATGTAGTAGCCTGCAAATTGTAATATCATTTATATTTAGATTTTAATAAGACATAATTAAAATTTCTTTACATTCAATTACACATTTAAAAGGTCATCTTATCTCCTTCATTGTAACCGCTATTGTTAGATTCGACTAGGAATATTATTGTTATTAGATATAACGTGTAACACCTTGGAAAGTGTATGTAATTATTGTTAGTCATGGGAAAACCCATAGCTGACTTTAATGTTTACAAAGTCATAAAACACCATGACATTTAAAATGGTAACCTTTTAATAAATTCATTATCAGAAAATGGAATCAAGGTTGGCAAATTTTAATTAATAAATAAAGTAAATAATTAAGTAGTGACATCTGTTTTATGTTTGATGTTTTAATCATGATCCGCAACATCAAAAAGGGGAAAATTAGTTGCTATTACTTGTAAATAGTTGCTATTGCTATACTTGTAAATAAAATGAATAAGTAACTTTACCTCCTTGCAGCCGGACTTGCAGCCGGAAGCGATTTGCTTTATTATACGGGAATGAATGTCCGGAGGTAAATACAAATTATCTAAAACTTATGACACTATGCATTCTATTTTGTTGAAGTGTTGAAGCTAAAAATTTAATACATAACTTATTGTCCCCCAGCACTAAAGATCTCGTGTAAAAATTCAACAGCTGTAAAAGAATTCAACAAAAAATCAAAGACCTAAGACACGATGCTTAACAGATAAAAACTAAACGTCAATCTGTTTAGATAAGTCATCACATTTTATTGATAGGAGTGTTTTTTTCGGAAAGGAAATTTTAAATAATACAGGTGTCTCGATATAATGTGATATTTAAAATTTGTTGCCATTTTTTTGCGGCGTAACCAGAGTACACATTTTTGTTTATTGTCATTAGTAAACGTTAAAGTTAAATTATATTACAGAAAGACACAATCGAACAATGCGTATAAATTATAAAAACAATACTTCAAAAATGGAACAAAAAAAATGTTATAAAATGGAACAAAAAAAAGTTATAAAATCGTAGATCATTTTAGGATAACATTTATAAAATTCATTGAAACTTCTTAACTGTAATATTTTTATAAAATCCGATGAAAAAAGACTTTATCATCTACTTTAATATTTCTCACAGATTCACACAGACCACATCAATTGCCCATGTATTTCTTAAATAAATCCAGCGAATAATATTTATGTCTTTTAACAAAATCGAATCGTTTGTATAGAATTGAAATCCGTTAATTTTTCATTGTATTTTAGTGAGAAAATCTTTTTTAAGGATTTCTAGTCTGGTAAAGATATTTCCACTCAGTGTCGATTCGGTCAATAATTTTCACGTTTTACTCCGGGTTAATGTTGGCTATTTTTTATATCTAGTTGCCATTGTATTATTCTATCAATGAGATGAATAAACTTAGTCTTACTCACTGGGCCGGATTGGGCTAAAAGTGCAATAGCTTCTTTCACCAAATTAGTAAGAGCTTTGCAGAACCAAATCAAAATCTTCACATAAAAGGAACGACTCAGCTTAAGTCTAAAAAAAATTAATCAACAAATTTAAAATGTAATATTATGAAATCATTTACGATAAAAAGTAAGGAAATGGAAAAAATATAACGTTAATAAATATCATACACGGGTCTTGTTGCCTCTGGCCTTCCGATAAATCTGTCATCAAACAAATTCTCACATAATGTTTATTCTTGTCCGAAATAAATATACATATTGCCAATATTTTATTATTTTTTAAAATTATTTTCCTGTATTTTTTTCAAACTATCAAGTTTTCCCATTTGTGTAGTAATTACTACAACAACGCTGAATTTTTCTAATACATAAAATACAAATTCTTTAAATTATTCTAGCTTTATTTTATACTGTCTTTGTCCAGAATAAGCTCAATCTCGTTCTACATTAATTCTACATAATTTTATTGGTGCTGTAACTGTAAATTTATTTTAATACTTAGCCATATCTAATATACACGTCACTCTTGTTGATTATCGGGGTGGTGGTTAATGTTAAGGGATCTTTGGCTTTTGTTGGAAGTTGAATGAAAATACCACTGTGCATCGTATGTACCTCATATAACTAGTAAAAATAGTCCGTCAATTATGAACAACATATAAAATTGAATTGAGAAAAGTTCTGTCCAATGGTTTGGAAAATTGGTTGAAATGAATTTACGTAAAAAAAGTGAACATCTTCGGCCGTGTAGATTCATATGTTCCAATTTCGGACCAAACATGATAAAAAAATTTGAGAGTTGAATTTTGGAAATAACTCTGTTCATCTAAACATAATAGTTAAAATGCCAAATGAAATTTTCACGTTATCATTGCTTACTGTTTGGGAGCAGTATATATGACAAACATACACACACATTTGTCTGTTTTATTGTAAAGATTACAATATATTGTAGTAGTAATATATGCACAGTATCTTTGATTGTGTTTTAAAGACACATTACCCACATTAAACATTATTATTATATCTCCTTGGAATTCAAATGTCTCGCTGCGGCCCCAGTGAAATATTTTTCTGATATTCATTTTCAATAGAATAAGTAAAGTTTGTAAGGGTCTTCTTCATGGTAAGCGGTCAATTTCCACATCGAGACATTTTAACAATGGTATTGTTAAAGCTCATGCCAAATCAACTATGACAATAACTGAGGATAATTAGGCGAATTCTCACAGAAAGTTTTACGAAACCATGAAACAATGGGCAAAGTGACATGTGATCTGTGACTTTTAGTATTGTATTATACATACTTTACAAGTAAAGTCTATTAATTTTTGGTACATCTGGATGTTATCTTAATATTTATTAAATTATTAAAAAAAAGTATAACACAGCAGATAGGTTTCTACAGAATAACGAGTTATATGAGACGCCAAGTCTCATGTATCACGGTTTCATACAGTATGCTACACACTTGGGATCAGTAAAAATGGGAGTTACTTTGTAAGACCGGTTAAAAAATCTTTTTAATTTCATTTGTATTATTAATATACGTATTATCAGGACATTTTTTCCACGCTTAGTACTGGTCCAACTCTTGTTCTGTTTTCTTGTCTTTACAAGATATTCGTGAATTTCGTATGGCGATAAGAAATTCTCTAGCTCATTTATGAATTATCGATTGATTTCGGCTCAAGAATCTGCATCCGTTATCATGTATCGTGTAATAGAAATAGAGAAAAAAGACAATTTCATTGGTTTGTTGTAGGATACTATATTGCAGGAGGATTAGGTGTTTTTTTTTTCGCTCGACATGAGAGTATCGAGTAACTCGAGTTCAAAACAAAACGGCTAAGACTAGGAAATACTGATAGAATACACAATATGATAATCCAATAAATACTGTGCCGAGCTGTGGGTAGGAGGCACTTTTGTTCAATAAGATTTCTTAAATCATCTGTTTACATATATTTACCGATGTATAACTTGCTCGTTTAATTCCTTAGCTCTTTTCTTAGTATCTTAAATTTTTATAGAATACTTTTATTTGTATGAAAATACCATTAGGCGTAAAAATACTAATACGTATACACTAGAATGTATTTCATTTTTCTTATAAAAAGTCCCGTATCATATCAAGGCGCCTTTGTGCGTGCACATTAGCACAAAACGGCCCTGAATTAGTTACAATATTTACAGCAAAATGTATATTCGAGTATATAATGCCCACTCTCCATAATATGATGTATGCATACATATAAGTTCAAACGCATTGACACGAAATTTGCAAACTCTCACAAAATTTGAATACTAATTGATTCGATATCACATTCAAATACATTGGATCATATTAATTTTTGCGTATTAGTGAATTCGCACAATGAAATATTACAGTCTATTACACTCTTTTGTGTGGGATTTTGCAGTCTCTCCAAGGTTTGCCATATCTGGAAAGTGGGACAAGCGTAGGACTGTGTATCATTAATTTAATACGTAATATTTTTTATATGTATCGCTGAGCTAAAATCGAAAGTAAACTAAGCGGTACGAAACCGTTTATAAATAATTGTGTTTGTTTTAATCAAATTCAAATTAAGTTGTATAATAATACAATGACTTTATGCTTAACCTATGTATAATATAATACATATTTTTCATACGCAATATCTGAAAGTTTACAAATTTTTACAATCTAGATCATCTTTACTAATAAGTTTTTAAAGTAAATGCTAGTTTCATTTTCATTATATTATTAGTACTCGAATTAACACGTTGACTGTTGATTGAAACCAATTCTTTTTAAAACCGATTTGGGACCTATTCAATGATAAGGAAATTCAATAAAAATCAAAATAAACGAGAAAGGGTATTTAAACTTAATGCTGTTATACCAGTGTGCAGATTGTGCAAGCACATGGCACAGGGGCGCTTGAATATGATGGGCGGTTTTTAAATAAACATTTAGTAAATTCGGTAGTAGTTTAGGCATGCAATAATATTTGCGTAAATAAAACAAGTGTATAATAAAAATATAAATAATTACATAAGATACTAAGAAAATGGCTAGGAAGTTGAAGACGTGCAAGCTATAGTTCAGTATTATACTTTAATATGAATTTCAATTGGTTATTATCCCTTGATTTAATAAATAATTAGTATTAATTGGTAGATATACAACTAATAAGCTTTAGAAAGTAATTCCTTTTTAGTTAAATCGGTTCCTATTATAGACAAAATAAATTTGAAACCAGATCATAGATAACGGTGGTAGTAGTTTATGCTTTCTTATTCCTTTTTAAGATTTGATGCTAGATTTATTAATCGAATATAATTTTAAACGTACTAAAAAAATAGTTATATAGCGTCAAACATGGTTATTTAATAAAAATCGTTGTTCTGAAAACCATATAAAATCGAAATCGTGTTAATAAAGTAGCATGTAAATTGAGTGATAAGTGTACATGTGTCACGTTATTAAACATACGAAATAGCATTTAATATTATGTGTGATAAATCTTATAAATCACACAATACAAATTGTCATTGATAACCTTCAAATTAAGAATGAATCTGCTCAGATTAAATTTTTCATCGTATATAAGAAACATGTATGCATCAGAGATAAGAAAACGGACCAAGCAGTTTCCTGTTACTGATAAGGATGAGTTGAGATGAGATGAGATGACATGGGCGATGAAAAGTAGCTAAACTAACCAGAGGGTGATACAGTTTCCTTGAGGTACCGCATGTTATTAGGTATAAAGTCCGTATAGGGAGAGGATTTGGAAATAAGGAGATGTTAGTTTATTTTAGACGTGGTGTAAAATAATGAGAATAGTTGATAAAGTTAAGAAACCAGAAAATATTTTTACATGGACGGGTCAGTTAAGGAAAACCCTAAAATAATATCACATTTTAAGTTTTGTGTTTTCTCTGTTGTCAACACAAATATATTTATTATCTCGCATTGATAAAAATGATATATTCTTACGATAGTGGCTATCCACGATTCTTAAATTTTATTTGTACATGATAAATTATTTTTTTAGTTTATCGATGAATATATTTCTAGACCTGGATATATTCTTAAATTAACATATTACGTGTGTTAAAACAAATCAAGAAAATAATCTTAACCCTTTGAAACTAAATATCAATACATCGTTGTTTTTGATAAGAGCAAAAACTGCTAGCCACGATCTTTTAAATATCTACTTTATAGTTTTTTTTAAATGTCACACACAGTGTAAAGTAACATACGTGGTTTATAGAAGATTAATTTTTTTATCAAAAATAATTGTAAATGTATTTTTTTTTGCTAGGATTGTCATATGACAGGAAAATAAGAACACAGGATCTACATATAACATTTCTACAATATTTATTTTTTCTTTGTCAAAGTAAAACCATCTAAAATTTATGTTGCGTGCGTTAAATGTACGCATTTGCCGTTTTGTTTCATGTCGTTCCTCATTTTTGTAGTTGAGCAATACTGGTTTACAGACTGCGTGTGTTGTTGTTTAGTACAGCGGGATCCAACCTTTATGCTACTACGCCTCCCCGATTTTTTTATCCGCGCCTTCCTATCTGTTATTTTTTAAAACATTTATTTTTAAAAATTGGGGCCTCTCCTGGAAATAATTCAAGACTCAAATAACTATACACACACATTGAGAATCGGTTAAGTCACTAATTGTATTAAACATTATCTGCTTGTCATATCAAGAGAAATGATTCATGGGAATTCGCAGTGCAAAAGCGTCACCAATCCATTTGATTATCATTTGAAATTATTAAGCAATTAAAAAAATAGTCAATGTACGAGAAAACTTTCTTGTATGAGAAAATTATATATTTGAAAATAATTTTGCTGTATTGTTGTTCGTATTACGTATACAAATAATATGTTGATAACACTACTGCGGCTATGGGTTAGATGTGGTCTTATGTAAAAAGTTTTTTCTACCATCAGTCAACCAAAATATGTACAATCATTGATAACTTGCATATTTGTGACATTCTAGCATTTTACATAGGTATCTTATATTTTAATAGTATATATGCTGGTAGGTTCCATGAGAACTGCACGCATGACAGCTGCGCACATGGCAAGTGCACACATAGACAACTGCACGCATGACAAGTGCTCACATGACATCTGCGC
>JAGVSQ010004875.1:0-18594 GCA_022683975.1 Rhyacophila evoluta | reverse complement strand
CTGTCTCGGTTGAATAGTGGCGGGCACATCCGAATCGTTCCGCGGGCACCATGGCACCCGCGGGCACGGGGTTGGGAACCTCTGTTCTAGAGTATGCGATGATATAAAAAATGTGATACCCGATATAAGCGAATCATTATTTTAGAAATACTATAAACTATAACATTAAGTCAGTTCTTCTGGTTTTACTAAGTTTCAAACTGTTTTTATATCATTGGCCGACTATTTATTTTGTTCGGATAAAGGCTATCAACGTGTTGCTATGTGTACTTTTTCTGCAATACATTGATATTCTATTTGTAATTAAAAAAAAAATCAAAAACTATTAATGGAATGGCATTATTATAATTATATAATCTTATTATTATACTATCATTCGACTGCCCTGTGAAATATTATTGTTTTCAATGACCACCTAAAGTTACTAACGATAACCTTTTCAACCATAATTATCATCTTTTCACCTGATTACGAGGCGCTCGTATAAAAGGATTGTATTTAAGTTAGTTTTAGTATTTATAACTTAGACAAACGTAATGAAAAATATTTTTGACAGTTAAAGTCTTCATTCAAGTCATTGTCATTTTTTTACAGACACCAGAGATAATATTTTCTAATTAGAGGTAGAACGAAGAAAAAATACTTAAAATACGAAATTTTGATTAGCGTTGATATACATGTTGAATTAGTGTTTTACAAAATAAATAAATAATTATTGATTTTTTTATCTTAAATTGATTTTGTTAATGTACTGTTTTTTGTTCAATTTTGAGTTAAAAGTTTTACTTATAATAAATAAATTTATAACATTTAATCATTTTTACAATATGTTAAGCAATCTAATTCTAATAATCTAACCTAATCAACGAGTCCGAAAAAGTGACTTAGCTTTTACTAAGTACCATTCCGTCTGTCATAATTATATATATTTAATCTTATCTACTTTCAAAATTTTATTTTGATTGTAATACAACATTTGTAAATTATTTTATAATTGTTTTTTTTTATGACATTTTTCTATCAAAACCGACACTTAAATTTACAATGATTTTGTTAAGTGCAACGAAATAACTAGAGGATATAAATAAAAAAATATTAATTCATCAATATCTATTATATGAGTAGCATTTTTCAAGCCACAAATATAGAATCATCTGATCTCTGATATCTGATCAAATATCTGAAAAATGTTCATTCAATTTATCAATTGTATAAATTAATCATAACATACCGGTGTTTGAAGCAAACCGGAGATAAGTAATGTTTACAAGATTAGTTCATCATCTGAACTGTAGTTAAATATTGTATCCATTGTAAATATTATTAATTATTACATATAATGATCAATATGTATTTTTGTTGTACCTATTCTTACAAATGTCTGTTTCTGTACAATATAAACGCCAACAGATAAATTAATATGCAACTATGGCGTATGTTTGATTTTTAATTTTCCCACTATTTTTTTGTTTTCTTAATTTCATATCATTATAAATATAAAGCATTAAATAACTACATAAAAATCAATTAATACAATTACATTATGTTCTGGTCAACTAGTTAGTACATATAAAAAAACGTGAAACAAAAAATGTTTAAAATATAGAATTCCTTATGAGTAATTGTTTTGTTTTCACAATTTTCAAAAGGTTAACAAATAAGATTTGATGACCTAAAATAAGATAAAGCTCACTGCACCGTTTTCCATGTGCTAGTTTTTATTTATCTACAGGACTTTTCTCAATGCCAGTACTTATATTATATGTACAGTATACTTAATATATATGCACTACAATAGTCGATGAATCTTGAATATGAATGAATGAAGATGAATAAAAAAAAGTTTTAAGTACCAACATAAGAATAGAACTAAATAATATTATAAAAAATCATAATACAGATATTTATAAATAAATACAGTAGTTTTGTTTTGTTTTTGTTGGAAAAGTTTTACTAGCAAGGTTTTTTTGTGTCGGGCTAGTATGTTTTTGATCGTAGGGCAATACAATGTTTATAAACAAGAATCCATAGAATTCATTAGGTCCAATGTTTCCCGCGTCACAAACTACTCATATCACGTGTTTGTCAGTTTTAATATTATATAATATAAATTTGTAAAGTAATCATAATGTATTTTTTCTGATAAAATATAATAATCGCGAATGCTTGAACGGCGGTCGCTGATTCGAGTTATATGGCTGAACTAAAATATCCAGTGGGTTTTTAATGCGTATTTTGATGAAAAATTCAACTACTCAAAAGTTTGAGTGATTGACTGAAAATTACTTTTTTCTAGTAAAAGGACGCTGTGATACGTGAACACCAAGTTGGGTAGCTAGATACGTCAACAGCTGTACAGCTAATCCACTTCGGTAGATATTTTATAATATTGTTGACGATTAATAAATTTTAATGATAAATTTTACAACGAGACTTTACAACTTTGCCCTTTGATACCAAATAATAACCAGTGTACGTGCTTAGAGTAATTTCATTGTTTACTATTATTTTTTTTATCCAAATTATTCTTATTGTATGAAGACTCATTCATCTCGACTGATTATTTTTCACAAACATTGATTGTGATCCAAAAATTCTATTCAAAACCATGTATGTTTTTTTTTAAATTATGTATCTATGAGACTTGAACCCGCGTTGTTCGGCGCAGTCTTCATTCAGGTGCATGCTTACAAATTCGTCCATCGAGGAGATTTTTGATTTAGGAAGTTTTAAATGTTGCGTAATATAACGATACTATTATCTAATCTGTCACATGTGAAAGAAACCTTGGCTCCTTATCAGATGATTTGAATTATAAAGCAATAAACATGTTTTTTAAATGACCCCTGAACCCGAGAGCGAATTTTGATTGGTGCACTACCAATTGTACGAGTTCAATGTTTACACCCCCCATCGTCTTCAAATATACAAGCAATCGTTATCAAAACACTTGATATTAGTTAACGCTATCGTGAATATTGTTTTCTTTATACTTATAAAAATAGTTTGAACAACGCAATGTGATCAATATTATACACTATTTTCTTTTTCTAGATAGTCTTTATGATACCCTTTCTCGACTAAAAATTTGAATCTTAACTTATTATTATACACGACATACTTTTAGTAGAGAATTCGTTTACGTTTATATACACGTATTCCTCGAGTCACGTGGTAAATTCATTATAAAGGTTTTCACGTATGTCGAAAGTCACGTAACTCGAATGACACGTATATTTTCAAATTTACAGATTTCGGCTGGCAACTTTTAGATATTTAATCGAGAAACGATGTCACGTAATATATAACTTCCTTCCCAGAATTATAAGTTCCTCGTTTTTTGTTACTTCACAAAATTTTCATTTATCATTTTTTTAGTTCAAGATTAGTGAGTATTATGTATCTCAGGATGAGAATTTCTTGTTTTTTTAAATGCTAACGTATTTGCAAATTCGTATAGCACGACGTCGCGTAACTCGAGGACTATCTGTATTCGTAGTATTAATAAAGTATCTGTCAAGTTAAGAAGAATTAATTATTTATTTTTGACGGAAAGTTATTTGATTCTAAAAATAATTCCTTGCGTATCCACCAAGAGGTCGAAACGTAAGCGACCATAGCTGTCAAGAATTTTAAATTTGTTTAAAGACGATGTAGGACTTGAATGTCTTATGGGCTGAGCAATTAACTGACAAATAATTGTCGTAAAGTAAAATCTTTCAATTTAAGTCTCCAAATTGTCGAGATCCATACGCTTCATTTCCGGAGTGAACATTTTCGTGCCGTGAAGATCGAAATGCTTCACTTTTGAAGCGGACACTAAAAAAATGCACTCATGTTTTTTTTTCAATTTGATTGATATTTTTGCAAGTAAAATAGGATCTGAATATTTTTTTCAAAATAAATATCTAATCTTCAGTACAGCCAGGGTACATTCACCGCTGTTTCTTTGTGATCCCTATTTACATAAATTTGAATAAATATGTTTTCTGGGGGCAACATCACCCAGCCATTATATTTATCTAATTTTTATTGCTATTAAACTAATTAGACATTTGATTATCACAATTAAATAAAATTAGAAAATAAATTCAAAACTTTACTTGTTTATTTTATATAAATAAATAAATGATCCAATTATATTGGTATTGCGTTACATATTTCGTTATCTATTATAATAATTTATTATAACCCGTCTCAACCCAACGCGATTATGTTAAAATATTTTAGTGAAATACTCGAATATTACTCGTATAATCAGAGCAGTCACAAATGAAACCGAACATCGATCAACAATCAATATCTTCCGACGGATCATCACGTCTGACAGATAAAAAATCCATGCAAATTTGCGTTGCCAATCAATGTTACCATTGTAATAATAACCTGTTTTTGACGTGCGACAAAAATAATAAAATCACCTATTTAAGAAAAAACTTTTAATACATAAATAAGGTTTATTTAATAAGTCAAATAATATGAATCATCGGTATTGAATTCGTCATTATATCTCGTAGTTTCTGTCGTAGATATTTATCAGAAATTAGATATACTGGAACACTTTTAGAATTCCCCAGGGTAAACAAAAGCAATGTTCCGGAGTCGTAGTGTTTTAGAAAATTTATATGCTTCACAAGGATTTTATGTATGATACTATTATCGTAATGTCAATATGAATAAATGAATAGAATCTTCGTTTATTTGGTAGAAAACGAGTATTTTATTGGAGCAAACAAACGCCTGTTTCTTGATTAAGGACATGTTATCACTACTCGTATGTATAAGACCTTCTATTCAGCGCATGGGGGTAAAACAAATAATACTACAGTATCAACAATGACGTACGAATAAGAAATTTCAAAACAAATCTTGGAATTCGTTACAATTTTTCAAATAGTCAAAGATATGATAATTTTGATGACGTTTATTTTGTCCATCATTATTATTTTCCTATCGTCATCGGGAATAACACAAATATTTACGGAAATTTGGTTTTTCTTATATGTTGATTATCTATGATACAAATGTTATGATGACCTAAGTTAAAACATACCAACCACTTGTATTACACATAATATTATTATATTATATTAATATAAAATTAATATTACACTTTATTATATTATTATTCACACAGTCGGTTTTTGATATAAATAATTAAATTTGAAACAGTACTTAATTCACCATTCGGCTTGAAATAAATATGAAATGAGTACCACGAAAGTGATTTTAATATTTTATTTAAAGTCGTTTTATATACGTATTGTCATTTTCAATAAAATCATTCTGACGTATTGTGTTTATTTCCACATGTCAACATTATATATATATGTATCTGTAACAAATCTTCGAGCTTAACTTGTGGCAAATAGAAGGCTATGTACAATGGATAAATCAGCACGACCTGCAATTCATAAATTTGATCTAAAAAATATAAATTATTTAAAATAAAACAAAATCTTTTTGACTTGACATTCAGAACATAAACGTAAATAATACAAATAACTTGCAATATAAGAAACAATTGGAATGCTTTGTGTGCTTTTTTGTACCAGTATACTGAACTGTATTAAGTCCTGTATCCCAAACTACTTACCTATTTAGAGACAGTGTAGACCTATTTTAACTATCATTACTCACTATATTATTATGGCTAATTTTATGATAACCAGCCACACTTGCTTCGGGCTGTTTTGACTAAGTGGATGTAATATCAACAAATTAAAAAAGCACAACCAAAAAGTATTCAAGTAGAAGTATAAGTAGAAGAACGGTAATAAAAGTAGATGCGTATGTTTATTTATTATATAATTGAGACTGATTTAATACTGCTTAAATTTCAATATTTCGGAAAATATTTGAAATATAACTTTATAACATTTACCATGGTAGAGGCAAAATCATGACGATCAATAGAAAAAGTAAATTTTGATAATTTTGGAGTTACTAAGTTACTGAATAGAGATTAAGAATCAAGGAAATAGTTTCTTCATTTATTAGCTAGATTTAATGAAAATGTATTAACATTAAAATATAACAGTGGGCTTATAAAATACATTATATTACGGCAACCGGTTTAAATTTTCTTGAAATATTCTTGGGAAATATTAGTTTACATACAAATTATTAAGTTGGGATTCATCGTTGGAAACTTTATCACTAAAAAATAATACCCTAATTAAATCTATTTGGTGTAGATCCCATTTATCGTAGTCTGCGTAGTTCTACAAAAACTTACTACGCCGACGTAACCTTAATTAGACCACTTAAGTTATAAAGGGTGTAACCCATATTAATTTACAAGTATTTCTGAAAATATTACTAGTATCGAATTTTTATAAACATCACTGTTGCCGAACTCGTATGGACACCACAACCGAAAACATAGATACACGTGTGATATGTTATACCATATAATAGTAATAATACAAACAAATGTATGTAAAGTTATAATGTAACTGATATGTAATCCATTAATCACATCATTATTACTAGAAGCTATTAAGCATGAACATATTGTATTTTATTTCTATGCAATGAGCGTATATTTCTCATCCCTACCCTTCTAATAGGGATGAAAAATATGGTTTGAATATGGTGCCAAAATAGAATAAAATTTAATCCATTTTCTATTAGCAGTCAGTTGCGTAGCTACCGTGGAGCAGTTGTAGCGAACTGTTCCAGATGCACGAATGATGAAATAAAACAATGTATAAGAATAGAGCGAGAAAACAACAATTTTGAAGTTTTTTTATGTGGAAACTAACCATGTATCCCAAGCTACATTTTGTCGATAAAATGTATGGTAAATTTTAGTAATTAAGTAAAGAATTATAATTTATTTTATTATTGTATTTATTAAATTGAATATTATAATGCTGAAATGTCTTTAATTTCAAATAAATTTTTAATAAAATAAGAAAATAAGATCGAAAACAATAACATTGGAAGTCTTCCGAGAAACAAAGGGGTGTACCGATTTTACTTTCTCCAAGGGACTGAATAACTAGCTACTCCACTGATACCAGTACCTATATCTAGAATATAAGTAAATTTACGTATACATATCATTGAATAAAAGCACAATGTAAAATATTCAAGATACATCGATATAGACACAGAAAGAAAAATGCTCATTACATAAATATATCGCTAAACATATTTAATTTCATCTTACTCGCAAAGTTATTTTGCCGGATAGGAGTCATTTGAGAATAGACTGGTGTATAGACTATACCTCATTCTTCACGTTAGGAGCTTTTTCTATTTTGATATCTTGAAGTAAAAATTGAGGTAAACATTTAACAGTGTAACAATAAGGGACGTTCAATTGAAATAATATACTCATTTTAAATTTTGTTAATATCCTAGACAGATCAATCAGCCATATACTCGTAAATCAATAAATTAAACTTGAACGAACGTAAACACAGACGACGCGAAGTTTATGATTTATTGAAGCTTAATTTGCAGTATAATATTGGTGTCAACTCGATATTATGAAGTACTGTTTATAATAATAGTGATGATTGATAAACAATACAGGAAACGCCATATTGTTTCATAGGTGCCAACTTATTTTTCTGTTCCTGTAAATTGTATACAACCATATTATGTCCTTAAAGAGATTCCTAAATATTTATTGCGTCTTATCTTTTAAGTTCTGTATTTTATTTTACTCATACACACTATGACACTAGTAACATACTATTAGTATTTCTTGATCTCATAAATCAGGACTAGCAAACCTGCGGCCCGTGGCGTCCTTTTGTATGATAATAGATACAAAAAATTGAAACAGTATATCATGTTACAATATTTACTAAATGGTTATGTTCGGCTTATTTTTTAGTACTAAACATTATACATGTAACTGAGGGAGGTATTCCCAAAGTAAACTTATTCCACTGTGTCAAAGCTTAAAAGATAACACTTCGAAAACGTATTTTTTTTGTATAAAATGACGATATAACATGCTTTTTAGTAGTTATTTTTGTTTTTCGTGTTCTTAAAATGGTATTTTTCTACTGGTTTATTTGCTAAATGGTTTTTTTGTACAAAAAATACTTGTTCAATATATTCTCCTTTAAATTTTGGCATAATGGAATAAGTTTACTTTGGAAATAACTCCCTCAATTATGCAAAGTCGTTTAATAGTGAAATTACTGTTTAATTTCGTTTCAGTCACGGTATGGGCTTAGTATTTTTTCTTTATCAGACGCGTGTTGATTTAAAAAAAGTGTTAACCGAGTAATAAACATTAGTTGTATCTATACAAACAAGAAAAAAATAATTTAATTCTCGTAACCAACAATTATTACATAATATTCCAGAGTGATAACCCGGTGACCTTAAATTATAACTGATCAAAATCATATGAATGCTTGTTGTGTGTTAATAATAATTTAAAAGTATTTTTATTTGATAAATGGCGTTGATTTACCCCCTGTATCAAACATGACATAATGATGTGTGTACTTAATTACAAACTATTTCTATCATGAGTGGACTGAATGAATTTTGTCAAGAGCTAAAATATTAGTGTATTAAACGTAAATGATTTTTCTAAGCATAGTTTTAAGTTTTTAACGTTTATTTTGGTAATTATATAATTCCTTATATAATTTTTCAGTTTTTAAATTTTTATAACAGACACTCCCGTAATAGACTACCTCACACCAGTAGCTAGAACTCTCATATTCTTGAAGTAAATTATTCATTTCGTGCTATATGTCTGTATCATGTTCATTCCGAAAATGGAGCATAACGGATCTCCGCAACATGAAGACATAGCTTGACGGATTTTTGTTATAAAGATTAGTTGTCTCGAAATGGATAAACCTATTTGGACTGAACAGACCTGTATTTTTAAAAATCTTAGCAGTATGAGATTCGAAGACGCAATATCTGGCTCAAAAGAGCAAAAACTTACCTCTCGGCTAATGATATGCATATTGATTATTCTGGATGGAGTAAGTATTATTGATCAACGCGCTGTACGGATCCCTCGTTATCTATCCTTTCTGTATCGTCACGTCAGCATGTATAGATATTAAGAGGCAAGCAAAATTGGGGCCTTCCAAAGGCATCCATTCATTCCTGTGCATATGTCTCCACTAGTTTTAGCGTCGTTGCTCGATATTGACTTGACACCTGTGTTCTATGATCTTCGAGTTCCTTACGATAGAGTTAATGTAGATGTGTTCAAACAGAAAATAATAATTTAATAACTTATTTATGTTTTTAAAAATAGTCTCTCCTTCGCCATGTCAGGCTTAATAGATGATTAGATTAGGTTAACATAATCATTTTTTTAAGTTTACCGCTAATAATATACACATATTTTTATATCACTTTGTTTGTTATTAAATAATATTTAGAAAGACTTAGAACTAGTGCGTCATTCTTATCAACCTAGGGAGGAGATCAAACTCCAATGAGAGATGCAGAGAATTTTATTATTTGCGTCTGAGAAACATAAATATTTAATTTCGATGTTTTTATTTTTCGTACATAAGATGGTGTTATTAACATTATGCAGTCAGTGACACAAAAAAGATAAACTTAGATAAATATTTTCTTAACGATGTTAATTAAATTACGAGTATGTACCAAAATTATTGTTCGATAGTGTACACATATTATTGGCTATTGTAAAAATACTTTTAAAAACCTAAAAGTGGCTACAGATGCTCAAGAATGCGTGTGCAACATTTATGTGTGACCATTATTTTTTTCCTGTAATTCATATTCAAGCTAAGTAGATATATATACTCCAATTTAAGAGCGCACAAGAGCGCAAAAATATATTTTTTTTACTGCATTAAACTTGCATAGCGATATATTTATGTATGTATTGTATACTATAAATATTCACAGAAAACATGTGAATATTTAAGATATTTTTACTTGAAAAATAAATAATTGAAGATTATGTTGAAAATATCACATAATTATATTTTTAATTCTTTATTTGTGCTTCATATCGTTGCTAAAAACAAAACATTAGATTAAGTAAATCACATGTGAATAATCGTTCACTGACCATTTATTGTTTAATTAGTATAAACAAATATCTATACATATCATGAGCTTAAAAGTAACAGTGGAAATCTTTTCATGCCTTAATGCAAAAAACTAGTAGGAAAATTGAATGTTTTTTGTTTCACCTATGGCGTAGTAAGTACCTGATAAAAATACATATTTTTATACTTTGTAATTAATGTTACCCTTTATCTGTTATTTAATAAAATCCCTCGCATGTGAATTTATACTAAAGTTGCACAAATAATAAATTATTTATATGTGGTGTGTATAGTAAAAAAGTAAAATCTAAAAAAGCTTCACCTAAAAGCTTGAATAAAGCCTATGGCTTGAAAAGTCTGGCTGTATTATACGAAATTACGACAATTTTATATTATTAAGAAATATCTCTTGGATATACTTGGAAGCTATAGTTTTTTAAAGCCTGACAACACCGAATTTACCAGAATTTCCGGTGGGCTATTATCTCATTTATTAGATTATCTATATAAACACTTCATTCAAAGAGGCTTATTATTTTTAAGCCTAAATGATGACGAAATGCTACTATACAGACGCCTCGGTGGTTACAAACATGGAAAGAAATTACGACTCCTTGGACACAGTAATTGTCCCAATACATCAAAAAATAAACAGTTCAGGACTGGTCAGAGGATAGAATTTCTAATATTATTACTCTATGCAAAAAATCTATGTTGCAATCAATTTGAATAAAAAAATGTCTCTCGGCAACAGATATTTGAGCCGAATCCGCCATTGATATTGATTGGTAGCAATAACAAACTAGCGGTAAATTAAATTCAATTTGTAATGATATTTGACAACCATAATTGAGATATAAACTTGAAATACCTTCGAGTATATAATTTAATGTGTTTTTGCAATATAAAATGCTGTTCTCGGCTGCGGTGATATTTACTTGTACAACTTTTGTTATGTTTCACTACGAAAAAAATAAGATAGAATGCCTAAAAAACTGCTTAAGTATACTTCAGTGTATATTAATCAATTATATGATAATAATATAGTACACAGGTGGTGGCGGTGTTAACTAAGGTATTAAGCCCGCAATATGCAGATTTAACAGGAGAGTTATGGTTCAGAGCTTAGAATATGACGCTGGGATGCATTTTTGGCAGAAGCAGCGAAGTGTCTCCTCCACGGGCAAACATATTCTTAAAGTGGTGCATACAGATAATCCAATTAACTCCAGATCATCGGAATTCGTAGTTTTTAAGCGGCCACCGTGGTTTTGTCTCTAAGCTGAGACATATTGGTCTAATCTCCTACTTGCGAGCGTGGCTAATTGCAGTATGCTAATAACATATTCTCGTAGTATCACCTTCGTAGTATCACATTTCGTTATAGATAACGTAAAGCAAAAAAAAAATATCTTTTCTTAATAATTCTCAACATTAAGAGAGCTTAGTTAGGATAGAATGCATACATGGATAATGCACATTCTACTGGTCGCTAACCAAAATCTTGGGATTCTTGACACTTTAAAGAACGCCTCGTTACGTCATGGTATATGCCCACATGGTGGGTTTGGGTGGTAGATGAGAAAGCAAGTAAATTAGACTAACGAACACAATAAAGTATTAACAGGGAACAGTGTATCACTTATTACATGTTCACTGCTTACAATTCAATTTGTTTCATAGCAAATTGCCCCGGTATAAAGTAGACACAAGTAATACTAAGAAAGTGGTATAACCTGTCGAGTACCAACTAGTATCTGACAAGTACATATACGTTTATTCAAGTATGTTATTGAGGTACATCAGTGTGTACTCGTATGCCTGTCATGCAACTCATACGAGTGCAAAATATTTTAATTCTGCCTGAGCCCCTGTGTATTTCAATTTTATTTATATTAATTTTCTACCATATTGTTTAAGCCATGTTTACTTCTTACCATCTCAGAAGGTTGAATGATCGCGGTAACACTACCAAAAATAGATGTCATCAACCAGTAGATTCATAATAACAAAATCACCGTATTTGTTCAATTTTGATTCTATTAAATACAATCACTTATTCAATGAATACATGTCCTGCATTTAAATTGACATTAAAAATATTTTGACGACAAGACGTGTACTCTTGTGCTTTAAAATGTAGTCAGAATAAATGAATACCCTAGTATGTACCATGACACACTTACTATGTATGCTCCATCTGAATTATAATATAATATAAAGATTACGATTAACTAATCATCAATATAAAGAACATTCGATTTCAACATGATCATTGTCATCATAAATGCGACAAACCGAGGTGTATTCTGGCTTTCAACAAAAGCGTCCTCTGCATTCGTCCCCATTATACAACTTATCACGCCGAGTAGATGACAGTCATAAATAATTCTATCCACCTAGCGAATTCTAGCCCTGCATCACACCGGATTTCTGGACGTTCATTTCCTTGCTGGTTCTCATTCAGCCATATACCTAAGAAAGCAATGTATTTTCCCATTCTCGATTAATCTCGATATCCATCAGTGGGGCAGTGATTTTTTTTGGCTTTCGAAATTGTAATCAGAATACATTGGTTCAGAGTTGTTGGTGCCAGTTGCGGATCTACCTATAGGCGCACCAGGCGCGCGCCTGAGGCCTCCAAATTGATGAGAAGTGGCCATCAACAAAATATATCCAAGAAAAGTAAGATCTAAAAAAATAAAAAATAAAACGATTGCGCGGGAGGCACAGGAGCCTCATAAATGAATCGCGCTTAGGGCCTCTTGAGTGCCAATTCCACCATTGGTTGGTGCTGATGTTTTTAAAGGGTAAATGAACATTGGCTTTACAGGTGTCTTGCAAAATGTACTTATGGTATCAAGGGTGTAATTAAAGCTGCAATACAAATACTAAAAAAGTAAAATAATTATTTTGTTGTATGGTTTAACGATTGGCTGGGAATTGAAAAAAACTTATGCCATAGTAAAATGTTGCGTCTACTTATTTAGAAATAAACTTATCTAATGTGCATGTACTAATATAATTTACGTGATTGTTAGTGACAGTGTAGTAGCTGCTTTGAATACTTATGCGTATTTTTTCATTATTTACAGATATACATATGAATCGCTTTTGGATACCGCAAACTTCCTTTTGGAGAGGATTACGATGCGCCCAGTCATTGGAATCATTTGTGGGTCTGGAATGGGTGAGAATTTTCACTAACAATTTATTTATTTATTATAAGTACTTCGTAGATGTTTAATATTTACGGATGAAAATTACCTAACATAACCAGAGCCGACTCAAAGTACCAGCAATACGGACAGTTGCCCGGGGCGCCACATGCTTAGGGGAACCTTCCATAAGGGAGAAAAGGTGAAAATTATAAATAGAATATTATTTCAATCCGATGTTTTAAGATTCAAAAGAGAGGTTCATGTATGTATAAAGAGAGTCACTTTTAATAACACACAAAGATGCTCGGCTATAAAATAACTAAAAGTTAATAATTTTATTGGCTCACTGTCAATTTCTAGGAGACAGTTTTTAATTTTTAAAGACAAATGCCACTTTTAAATTAACCAAAATGATACACGTCTAAAAATGTGATTAATACAAAATTAACTATTTTACAAATATATGGGATAGATAGAATAGCTATGACGATTTATAGTTTACTAATGAATGCTTTTCGCTTAACAAGTATTTAATTTGTACATTGCATTCAACTTAAATCAGTTGTACATGGTGTGGCGACAAAAAAACTTTTTTCCAGGCCAGAATCTGCTTCAACGCGAGAAACAGTACGTAATTATCGATATTAATTATGTTTTAGACGTGAGAGATTCTGCACTATTTCAAAAAGGACTGACTAACTTATAGTACATTACATTCTTTCATTTTTTATATTTGTTCGTCTCTAAAAAAACTAACTACTACATAGAAAAACATATAGTGTACCTTCATGATATGTTATGTCTTGCTAAATTGCCAAGAATATTGGTGGCAAAAACGACTACTTTGTGCTCACGGGTCCTTGAGTCAATCTTCATAAGCAGCGTGATGTGCAGTCAAATGACGTATGCATATTAATTACCATGAGGAAAGTTATAACCAAAATTTATGGCACCGGCGTTCAATTGTTAAGAGTGTTCGCTTGCGAGCTCGAATTCTGGAAATGCACATATATTTTTTATTAAATTAAAATATGCAAAACTGGGCGCTTAATGTTTTGAGAGCATGGTTAATAACCAATTCTCGTGAAAGACAAGATAAATCTTCACGTAGGGGTCCATATTTCAATGTATCATACTCATAGCAAACATGATTTAAAAATATATTATAAACCACGGTTATTATAGTAACAATTTATAATATTGAACACTTCATCGGGCAACTTTTTCACTTAACAATAAGTGAGTCGTAATGATATTACTAAACTTACTTATTAACAATTCTTGGTATTGTACTAAACCTCGATATACTATCGCAAAAATAAATAATCTCACTGTCATTCATGAAGTACGAATTCATTCCGTGTTTGCCAGAATACTTTTAGCGCCGTAGATTATAGAGTAATGTGTTTGGAAATTATGTGTGAAACTTGTGCGCGAACAATGTTTATTTTTCAGTAATGATTGTGAAAACGTGCTTCAATAAATCTTCATAAAGTGTTGTAACCCATGGTGTTGATTAATACATAAAATTAAATATAAAAAAACTTATGACAGCTAACTCTCGACAAGTGCGATGGGATCAATTTGTTCCGACCTTAGAATTGGATTTCATTCCCTATAAGCTATCAGTATTTTCTAGCTTTAACTATGTTCCGTGATTTTTCATTTTCCCGAAATATTGCGGATGCCTCAAAAGAGTCTGAACCTGATCTGCCTATTCTTTTAACGGAGCGGTTGTCGGCGTCCCAGAGTAGTGGTAGTTTTATAATATTATAGTCGTTATATATGACGCTATTAATTTATTATTATCACATTTCTCTACGTACCTTTATAGTCGCGGAATAATCATAAATGAAAACTGAAATGATTTTATAAGCCGCTTGATAAAAATGAATTTATTAAAAAAAAAATAAGTGTATAATAATATAAATAACTTCAATTATAACGGTTTACAATAAATCTTTGAAAACTTGGGTTAAGAACAGAAGTTTTAAGCAACTAACAGATCCCAAATTGTTTTCAGGGCCTTTGGCTGATAGCTTAACCGATAAGGTGTATTTCCCTTACGAAATGATACCACACTTCCCAGTGAGTACCGTGCAGGGGCACATCGGGCAGCTGGTCTTCGGTCGCCTGGAAAATGTTCCTGTCGTCTGCATGCAAGGAAGATTCCATTATTACGAAGGATATCCTCTATGGAAAGTAAGAGTCGATAATCATTTAATTCTAGCATTATGCATATCAAATATATCTTACTTTCATATTTTGGGAAGTTATTTTAAATAAAATGATAATGCAGTCAAATGCCGCTATAGCGAATACCGAAATAACAAAATTTCCAATATAACGAACATATTATGGTGGGTTATGTACATACTGGTATTTCGTATTAAGTGCAGTTATGATGTTAATTTGAAAATGATTTTTGTGTAATTTGTCATAATTTCAGTGCTGCATGCCAGTACGAGTAATGAAACTTCTTGGTGTTTCCCATTTGATCGCCACCAACGCTGCTGGTGGACTAAACCCAGATTACAAAGTAGGAGACATCATGCTTGTAAGAGATCACATCAATTTGATGGGATTCGCTGGAAATAATCCTCTTCAAGGGCCTAACGATGAGAGATTTGGCCCTCGTTTTTTCCCTATGAACAAAGCGTACGACAAAGAGCTAATAAAACTGGCGAGAGAAGTAATTTTTTTTCTTCTATCTATTTAAGATTATTAAAAAATATATTAGACTATTCGCTAACGCATGAATTATATTATGAATTATAAAAAATGCAAACTTTTTAATTAATAATCGATGCGGATTAAATTGAACTGAATTATGCATTTTTCAGATAGGGAAATCTCTTGGCATTGACGACACTGTTCATGAAGGTGTTTATACATGCCTTGGTGGACCCAATTTTGAGACAGTTTCTGAATTAAAGTTGTTAAAAATGCTCGGAGTTGACGCTGTGGGAATGTCGACTGTACACGAGGTACACATATTCTTCATTATCACTTATATTTACTATTAAATTTATCCATTTAATGCTTGCTAGTGTACCCTTTAGAAACAATAATAACTGCTGAGAATTGGATTTAAAGGAAATAATTTAAAACAAAAATAATATCTCTTGTATTATTAAACCGCGCGATGAACGTAAATTTAACCTGCTTCTTATAGAAATAATAAATAGAATAGAAATTGTTCAAATAAGAAAAAATTTAAGTGACTTCGATTTTTAGAAAATTACTTTGCTTATTATCATTGTTTTACATGACAATATACGCGTATTAATAAATCATGTAATATTTTAGGTTATAACAGCGAAACATTGTGATATGACTGTGTTTGCATTTAGTCTTATCACCAATGAATGCATCGTGGACTATTACAGTTCTGGTGAAGCAAACCACGAGGAAGTAATGGACGTCGGAAAACTAAACCAAACAACATTATCAAGCTTTGTATCCAAGCTTGTGGAGGCTATCTCGAATCGAATAAAATCTACCAATGGTGATAAATGATGTATCTGTAACAAAGTACAGCATGACCGTGTTACTGTATACCTAAACTACACCAATGTTAAGTTGATCTTACAATTGTGACATATTATATAAACCTATATTTATTGTAATATTAGATGTATTAATACTAAGTAAAAGAATTGAACAAAATAATAAACGAGTTTAATTACACGATAGTTCTGAACGACGTTGATTGTTTTTAAGTATTTCCCACAAATAAAACTATCCGTTACAAACATTGTCCACCAAGTTATAGTGACCCTAAAGCTTTTTTTCTCTTCCAGCACTTTTCCGTAACTAAGCTCAACCCGGCAATAATAAAGTCACGAGTCACTCATATCTTTAATATACATGCAATTCAACTTTACACACTACTTGACCCAAATATTTAATTGTAATTCTGAATAAAAGTTATAAACATTCTTAGTATCAAATAATATTGATCTACTTGAAAACATAACATATGAGCCAAATTCCCAATGGCGAATTTAGTAGTCAAGAGACCTCAAGCGCAATATTTCTCATTTATTTTTACGTCTCACGCTTCCTTTAATTTTCTACTTTCATCCAGAATCTGACTGAGATGTATTTATTGTTAAAAATAATGGCAATGTTTACCATCCAGAATCTGTGGTTTCTCTTTTTTAGGTATGTGCTACCTAAATATTTATTTGCTTTTTGAGGCTTACTTAATCTGTGAGGCCATAGGTGCGCGCCTGGTCCGTCTATATGTAAATCCGCCACTGTGAATTCCAGTAAAATTACATTCGTAAAAGGTAAATCTATGCCTTAGATTTTTTTGAAGTATGAACGAATGACGATATTCAAACGCCCGCCTGCATGGCCACCCCCAACAATAAGTTATTCTCACATAACAAGGCTACTCAAGATTATAAAATTGTAATAGTATTTACTTAGAAACAGAGTATATATTACACAAATGTAAAGTCTTGAATCTGTTAAAGTGTAAAAATTATCATTTATTTTTAAAAAATACTGTAAACTAGATATCTTTACTTTTAGATTTTTTAGATTATAGGAGCTTTTTTGTATTTATTTTAAAGTTAGTTACGCCTTATGAGTAGGTTTACCTTAGTGAAAAATATATTTTTTGGTGTAGTTATTGTGAAATAATTTTTAATACAAACATATGCTCAATATTCTTATTTGTGCAATGATATTCAAAGGATGCAATGATACCCAGTGGTGGAGCTGCCGATAGCAGTTAAAGCAGTCTGCTCCATGCGCACGAACCAAAGAGGGCGCAAATAAAATAAAGGTGTTGCAAGGACTAAAATAAAACGATAAACCATAAATTCTGGAAGGAAGTAAAAATTTGACAGTAACATGAGAGCTAAAAAACGAGAAACTATAGTAGGCACAACGATTTTACTAGCTCTAGGGAGCTGAATTTGTGGCTACATCTCTGCAGCTACCATTTTATCTTCTTGTCTGTAAATTAATGCTCTCCTCGGTAGCTGGGAAGAAGACGTGCGCTTTCCACGTCTGTCAAATTGATAAAAAAATCTGAAGTTTGGTAGATATCCATTGTGTTGAGTATTATTGTCTGACAACCAATTCTCGTGAAAATATTTTCTCTATATATAGCCTCATATTGCGAAGGTACATACATATCGAAAAGGACATCTTCACATTGTGTAGATCCATTATGCGCCACTTTCGGAGCGGATATATTTTTAAAAATAGTACCCTTCATTTGATGCCATATCATTATGGTAAATTTTAGTTCTTGCAGTAGTAATTTGTAATAGATCACCATACCAGAACATACATAAATGCTATAACACTACGAAGACGGCAAAATTTACCTACTTAGAAAGACGGCGACCGGTCAAATGACTGCATGTATTCATATCATTGGAAAATCA
>JAGVSQ010004874.1:0-18594 GCA_022683975.1 Rhyacophila evoluta | reverse complement strand
GCTAACAGTGATCTCACATATGGAAGTTTACCAGTCTTAAATAATTCAGAATTTAATAATTATTTGCTAAAAAAGGGTAATGTAGGTATGGATTATTTTGATCAAGGAAACATCATTTTATTCTAACATGATTACACTAAGCTATGAATAGTTTATTTCAAATTATATAATTGACAATACTGTCTTGTTTTTTTAGCGTACATGGATTGTTCACAAAAATTTTATTTCAAAATGAAATGCCGACTTGTTATGATGAAAACTGATACAAAAGAAATCTTGTTTACACAACGTAGGCGGTTACCGCACTGGTCTCTTCAAACAATGTTAATTTATGACTTTTTTATAATAAGGACCGCAGGTACTTCATATTAATTTTCTTCTTCTTTCATATACGCGTACTATGTGGACGCGTCCAAGAATCCCTGTCGCTAGCCGAGCTCTAGCATTGTCACATCTCGACTTAGCAAAAAGAGAATAGATTTTAGCAGTCTTCTAGGACAACGAAATCTACTGAGCTATAATAAAATTGAAACCATACGATATGATGTATATTACCGATACTCAATTATCAATAATCAACTACCTATTAGTTAAAATAAATAAAAAATACAGACCAGATGCCCATCGGTTTGAACAATTAATTATTTGACAAATAATAATCGTTAAAAATAATCTGTCAAGACATATCTTCTCATTTACTCTCCACTTAATGGAGATTCATATACTCAATTTTCGGGTTCAATATCTCCATATTGTGTCGGTGCGTATTCTCCACTTTCGAAGCAAACATGGCATAAAAACGTTACGTTCCACGATGCCAAAATCAAATTGACGTGAAAAAGAGACAGGTCACACAAGACTCATTGAATGTATACACAGAATGTGATCGAACCAGCTCCAAATGACACATCGTCATTGTATTAGCAATAAAAGCCTGCATAATCAGCAAAGAGACAATCATGTAAATATTGTAAAAATCTATTTATCGTCGCATAAACGAGGAAGAGAAAATCCTTGACAGATCATTTCGCGAGAATTCTTGTCCCAAAGGCCTCTGGATCGCTGAGTAATTACAATATCTCATCAAAAACATTGATCCAATGTCATTCAAAGTATTTGATTTCAAGTATCACTACATTATCTCGAAAAAATCATAAAACCAACAAAATACTTGTCCTAGAAGCAAATTTTTATTAAAATTAATAAACAATGCCTTTGACTTGACCGAGAATTGAAATCAAGACTAATTTTGACCTCACATAAATCCATCAACGCCAGGAAATATTTGACTACCGATAAAATTTATAAATATCTTACAATGGGAGACAACGGAAAATAGCAATTTTTAAAATGACACCTTGGATTTTATATTTTAATTATGTATTTACAGTCATTAAACCTAATATTTTTATGGAAAAATAATCAATTTGAGCGAAAGAAATTTTTATATATTTAATTTTTACCGTTTGGAAGGAATTTCTATGACAGACAGACATACACATATATATCATGTTTTATTATATAGATTATTAAATTTAATTATTATTCTACTACTCTCTACTATCTACTAAAACTTTGTGATCATAAAGAGTATATGATTGTAAATAAATTATTATGTATCGACGTGAAATTGTTTTTAATAATTGACATACTTATTTAAAAGTGCATTCTTAACTACTTTGCACTTAAATAATTGGCTGAAAACTCGTGATAGACAATACTTACTTTAATCTGAAATTGACATTGCAATGCCTCTAATTTGGCTGAATATTTTAAGTTTTGTGAATTCTGCAGAATGTTATATATTTTTATAAAACGCCCAGTATTTGACTTTATCGTTCATTCAATTAATTACATACAGTCGCTACATCTTTTAACTATCATTTACTATCTAAACATTACATACATTTGAAATTAATCACGATTGATAAGCGGAAACGCTTGTGTTGCCGGAAGTTGCGGGACTTAATCCCGAATAAGGTTTTTTTAAATTCAAAAATACAGGACTAGATGCTTGATAGGCTCGTATCTGATAACTAATTCTCATAAAAATTAATTTGCAATAACAGTGGAAGCCGGATAAACATGAACAATGCTATCAATCGAATATTATTATCATAATCAGGTTTAAATTAAATATTGAAGAATACAACCTGAAGCAACGACTTGTGAATAAAAATAAATACCGTCTATCAAAAGAATTAGTCAGGTCCTCTTCTAGGTTTTTATAAAATAACATCCATATAAACTCACCACACTCAGGTGGAAGATATCAATATCAATGCGAATTTTGTTTACCCCAGTCATTCATATCATTACTACTGATATACTAGTCACATTACCATTGGCATCATTACTACTGGTAGGTTAATCCTATAAATTGGAATAAAAAAACACCTCATATTCTGGATTCCTCATGTATCATAGTTATTAAAGATACATAACATAACAATATTACCCAGAATAGGAGAATTTTTGACTGCACCACGTAATTGAAAGTAAAAGACACTAAATCACATCATGAAAAATAATCCGCTTATTATAATCGAAGTTTCGCTTTTGTTATCAATCCGCTATACAGCAACAAACATTGGAAACGCTATGAATGTGAGAATTATATTCAGGAGTTAGTGAATTAAAACAAACAAACTTGCGACAAAAACAAATTCGTGAAATTTAAAAATAAATTTTATGCTTTAAAAGAGTTGTTAATAAATATGTCGCCATATTATTTTGTGATAAATTGTTTTCAATAATGTATTTTTTATCATTTGCGTAATGTTATCGGCATTATAGGCCCCGTGGTGAAAAAAATAAGCGGTTCCACCATTTTTCTATGTCGTATTTTTAAGATCTAGAATACAAATAAAACTCGTATGTAAAAAGGATTTCAAATAACAAATTAACGATTTGACAGAAATGCATTTTTGCGATCTAACACTATGGCTGTTTGACACTTGCTTGAAGGTGTAAAACTATTCGTATAAAAACTGACATCCGATAGCGGATATGATTTCCAAATAATGAAACATTCATTTTTATAACGAAATTCTGAAAACAACACCAAACAAATGAAATGCGTATCTCATATTTGAATTTTTGAAAGTGGAAACATTCCTATTATTGACGCTATTCATTTTAATTGATTGCTAGAAAATTTATGAATCGGTGAATATTTTGCGAAGTGTAAAATCTTTTAACTTTTGTGTGAACATTTTCTTTCCAACAAAAAGAAAGATGCCAAGGAAATCGCGAACTAATTCACCATTGACCTAGTAAGCAAATTTCGAATCATTGTCAAGATAATGAAAACTAAGAAATCAACTGAACTGACCGATGGAAGATGGTAGCAGTATTATAATTATCTAGAGCGGAAAGTGAGTAGAATTAACTACTTATTTTGACAACTGGCTTATTAAGACAATATATTGTAAACATCTTCTATTTTAATACGGTCGACTATATGCCTATTTTTTGTTTAAAATATTTAAAAAACATCACTGAAGAAAATACTATCGACACTATTTTTTATTATTTAATGATACGACGTTTAGCGGGATATGTTTTAAAAATGGAGTGTACTCAATTGCAGAAATAATAAGAGGCTCTTATTTGACAGATCGGATGAAAAAAAAACAGTTGAGTGATATAAACAAAGACAAATGTGAAGAGGAACTTCTTCAACGGATGGGTATATATTGTTTTCGAGATGGGCTTGTACAACCAATTTTGAATATGAGGCGATATAAGGGTCACTGTTGTACTATACGTATTGTTAATGGATGTACCTTCGTTATACGTGTTGTTTTCATGTACGGCTATAAAACAGTGCCCAATGATCAGTTATGAATTTGCTATTCTAAGAGACTCTTTGATAAACTGGAAAAATTTGAAGAAAAAGTTTGTAAATATCATTATCAGTGGCACTTTGTCCTGATTGATTTTCTCAATGGAATGTCTTTTCTCCTTGTGTCTGCAGCAAGCTCTCCCCGTTGCCGGAGCTCCAAGGATGCTCCTGACGATGAATATAACGTGAGTATCATTTGTGTACATATAATCATACAGCATTATTTCCGCACGCATCAAATTGACCGCAACAAAGGCGTAAATATTAAATATATGTGTACGCACTGATGAATCGCATATTGGCACATTTTTAATCAACGCATACAACTGGAATCAATAACTGTAACTGCCAATCTCTATATTATCTACTGCATACGTATTATAAATAAGGGCTTATTCACAACGCATATAATCTCACACTATGAATATCATTTTTTTCGGCTTATTTTTAATACGGATACTATGCTCTATTTATCGAGATAATTATAAATTACACAATTTTACCAAAATACTGAGGGAAACCGTTTTTGATATTTTCCGAATATTTTGAAAAGGAAATATTTATTGCTAGAGATATAGATGAAATATATACAATTATCTGTCAACTGCAAGTGATTATGAACCATTGTGTTGCTTCGTCAAGCATATTGTAATTTTGTAATCTTCAATCAAATTGACTTTGTTACAGTCTGCAGTACATAGTTTCTTGTTGACAGGTTCGAACCTAGAAACTAAACATAACCACAGGATATGACGCATCAGGTGCCCGAATGGACACTCTATAGAGATGGAGGTTCACATTATATTCCGCCGTGGAGTGGAAATGGTGATTGACCTTTTTTAGTGATAACATCGACTTCTTCAAGCATTAAAAAATGTTTTATATTGTTGTAAAAGAGTCTCAGATTAAACAAGGAATCATTAAGTAGATGCTGTTTCGTCGGTTTTGAAGGAAATGCAATATGAATGCAAAAATGTTGCAAGGTTCTGAGTTTTACATTAGTCATTTTATTAACAATTTTTTTCTGAATAATGGCATCTTTTTATGAAAAAAAAAACATACTTGAATTGCATATTTAGAATGTAATTGTTGGAGTAGCGTAACTAGTTGAAGTATTTATTTATGTCTCTTTACTTCATGTTTTAATTAATCGTTATTTAATTCATAGCTCTTTAATTTTTATTACTTTAATTCTGAATTACTTTATCAATGTCTTCAATTAAAATACACCACAATATTATTAACACTGTAGTGGTTAACATAAACTTAAACTCAAAGTTTTCCGATACAAAGTAAAAACATATCGACTATATGCATAAAACTGGATCATACAGAAACACGAACACCAGATTTGGGATAATTATTTACTTCATACTTGATGGAACAAAGAAAAATACATCATATAAATTGTCATTATAATATATATAAATATCATTGATAAGGCAAATAAAATTTTCAAAAGATTATGTTTCTAATTATTGCAGAGACTGCTGATTCTTGATAATATAATATGAGCTGTGATCATAAAAAAACGCGCAGATGACATCCATTACATATTTACTGTAGAGATTAAAAAAAAAGCGTTACCCACATGGAACAAATTTTACAGAATGCCCACAAAACACCCATTTTTGGGCCAAAATCAAAATATTAAATATACACGACATTGAACCGCATGAAGACTTAATAGCTGGTGTTTTATTTACCAAATATCAGATTAATCACTAATTTATTTAAGAAAAACCAATAAAATCATTATGGTAAAAATGCTTTTTCCTGATCGCAAATTTCACATGGCATATTTTTATTATCTTAAAAGATAAATTGAAACACTAATTCAACACATCCTTTTGATGAAACGCGTGTCAATTTATATATAGTGTGATTATCAAAAAAAGATATGATGACTTACAGCGTTCAGTATTTAGAAATTAAATTATTTAATCTTTAGAAAGAATCTACAAAAGCTCGAATATAGCGCAATTATTTAAATATAATTCAGAGCATTAATAAATATACGATTATGACATAGCCTATATTTTTCCAACAGTTCTAAAATATTATGCTATAATTAACTATTTTTATTATACCGCCAAACTGTCAAACTAAATCATCATAACTAACGTTTTAATTATGTTTTCCAAATAAAACATGGGGTTTCTCAATATTTAAGATACTAACTGTCTAATATAGCAATTGGTTTTAATTATCAAAATACCTATTCTGAAATGTCTCAATTTAAAATAAATTAAACAAGTATAATATTATTTTGCAAAATAGTGTGATTATTTAAGATTAAGAAGGCCACACACAAAAATTAGTAAATGGATGCGATAAAAATAATCCGCTCACATTCTTTCTGGCTCTTCAGATTTCGTAATTTCCAAAAAATCAACGATGCCTGCCGTAAGTATCACAATTATTAACAAAATGTATAGCACATTTCATAACTGCGTATATTTTCATTTATTTGCTGAAAAATAAACTAAACCAGTTGTTAAATACGCTCTATTTCTGAATGCTAAAAAGAAAGACTTTTTCAAGTATCCATGTCACATTTTAATCCAATCAACGCCTTTCTTTTAAATGACATTTTAATTAAAGATAGCTGACGAATGTTAAGTGTTTTAAGCCAGTAACTAATTTATTACAAATGAAAATATGATTATAGTTCATGCACAGCAAAAATTTTAAATAGAGTTTTGTTTTTTTTTATATTATAACTAGGTATTTATAATATACAAAAAAATAGACAGATAATTCACTCAAAAATATTTTTTACGATTTCTGACAGCAATACTCCATATAAAGAAATTGAAAATACACTTTTGCAGTCGAAAAAATTAAAGAAAGAAAGATTTAAATTAATACCATCACACTATTATGTGGACTGGCGTGCGCGGTTCGAAGACAGAGGTTACGAGCTCAAATTCTACAGATGTAGATTTTTTTATAGATCAAAAGATCCAGGATTATGTCTCCAATGAGTTTAATATCAGGTTTTGTAAAAAAAAAATACTACAAACACAAATACGTGTTTCCATAAAAAACACTATCTACTCGTTTATCGCATAGCTTTTTAATATTATACGTTTGCATTTATTTAGCAGATATCTGATCGCAAAGGCGTGTCTCTACCCATTATATTTTCATCAAATTGGACGGAATCGTCACAATACTGATATCTTCTTCTTTATTTAATGCTCTCTAGCAATATCTAGCGTTCACATTAATATACTAAGTCATATTGTTTTTAATTTTTGTATTGTCTTTGCATTAATGGTAAAATACCCGAAAAGTCTTACATAAGCCACGATCTCTTCAAGTAAACTAGCTGTTTCTAATTGTTGACATCAAAAATATGCAAACCTCTTTGCACATCATTTAACTATCGATGCAATTATCTTTGAGTACTCTTTTCCGGTTGAGGTTTATAACCAGCATATTTGAACGAATTACATCACATTGGCGGAAAATATGGCCATCAGAGATACGGAATCTTAACAAATTCGATAACGCCTTGTCAACCATATAAATTATATAATTCATGACTATGACAAATAGCAGAGCACGTATTTTTATTTATCTTCAAGATCTTAAGATAAAAAAAATATTTAGATTTTTGAGACTAATTTCTCTTCGTCTCCATTCAAGCATAAATTATTATTAATCATTTATACTACGGAACTTATGTAATTCATCACCGTTAGGTTTTTATTGTTTCAAAACATCCAGAAATAATGAAAAGACATACAAAACCATTGTCACAACTATGTAACGTTACATGCGATGAGTAATGAATGAAAGATGTCATGGCGCATAATTTTAATAATATATTTAGAAACAGTTATGGTCGAGCACTGTAACGATGGTTTGTAGCAAGATAAATATTTGTCACATAACCAGCGTAATATAACGCAACATTTCTTACATCGATTTAATAATACTACAAAGGCATATATTTATCATAATGGCGGCATACGTATTTGTTAAAATTTCATGTGTTTTCATGCATGGAAAACTATGGAAAATGACTTATGTGACTTGTATAGACCAACTTCTAATAGCATATAAGACAATTACTACACCAGTGATAAAATTACTATATATCCGTATACTTAATATACGAGAGCAGGGTTTTGTTCGTTCTAAGTCGTTGTCATAAAAAAACAGTAGAACCTCGATATAATTGAATCGAAGAAGAAAAAACAACAACCTTATAAACAAATTTACTAGTAATAAGACAGCATTTAGATGATCTTCTCACATGCATCGCTACATTTTTATAAAAATGCATTTATTAAGCCTGTTTTTATACAATGGACTTTCGACTTTAGCGAAAACCTCACCCGTATTAATTCGTTATATCGGGTTCTACTGTACTGAAAAATAAATTAAAAATAATAGTTTATAATAAAAGCTATGCGTAGATGACAATCCAAAGAATGGACTCAATAAATATAACAATTAAATTGAGATTAACGAATACTGAAAATTGTTTTTACTTTTAACTATAAAATGGGTGTAGATTCAACACTAAATATAAAGTTATGATCGCTCGTAACCATAGTTCGGAGGATAACGGTATTAATTTAATCTTTAATTCCTTTGAAATATAATTAAATAATGAAACATTTTTCAACATATCAATTCTGGTGTATCAATATGATTTATCATTTATTCGTAATCCGATTCATAAATGAATGGTAGTGTCATTTTCAATTTTAAGTGCATTTTTATGCTAAGCTTTAACTTTAAATTTCAAAACCCGTTTTAATTTTGCCAGATAATGTATGTAATGATAAAAATAATTGCCACCTTAAACGTCAAAATTATTGTCGGTGGAATATGGCAACTTCACCATTTCATAAAATATAAAACAACCTGATTATTATTTTGAAAATTTTCCATAATTATTTAAGTGGTTGGAGCTGAAAATAAAACAGTAGTGAGTGGCCTTTTAAAATTCATATTAATAAATAAAGTAAAAATTTCCAGTGAACAAATAAGAATTACGTGCTATTTATCATTGTATTAAAAGGTGGATATTTTTACTGCATTCGATTGATAATTACTAAAGTACTAAAACACTACGGATATGATAATAAATTTAAATGGAGACTAATTTTGTTTTTACCGGATATATCTGTCATGCCTCCACATCCTGTCTACTTTACTTCATAAGTTTTCTTCAACGAAATGTTAAGCACTATGAAACGTTTGTTTTTCAATATTAGACAATATATTTTTAACAAGAAGATTTTAGATTTTACAAAGGACACCTGAATATATTTTTCAGCGAGCTAGAATATTTCTTTTCAACAACTCTCAACAATATCAAGGCTTTGTTAGAATAGGAATCATATGAAAGTCAAATACATATGCGATAAGCATAGTTTTAGTCCGTTACTTCTGAAATATTATAGCCACTTTTAAGATAATATGATGTTTTTAACGCATCGTATATTTCTGCACAGTGATTGTGTGCATTGGCGTAGCTATCATGGAGTAGTTGGATGCGGATGAACTGCTCCAGGCGCAAGAATCAAGGGGCGCAAAATTAGAAAGGTTTAATTTTAGAAATGCATAAAAAAGAGAAAACAAGAGTTTTTCACGTGGAAACCAAACATGCAAAGTATATTTTGTAAATGAAATATGCAGAAAATATTAATAGGTACTCTTTACTTAAAGAATTGTAATTTGTTTTATTAATGTATTTAATTGAATGTCATAATGTTGAAATGTCTTGAATATCAAATAAAATGTTATTAAGTAAGGCTTAAATCAAAATAAGAAGACTAGATCGAAAAGAATCGTCAAAAAATTTTCGAGAAACGAGGAGGCAGATTGATTTCAATTGCTCTAAGGGGCTGAATATGTAGCTACGCCACTGAGTATGTCTATGTAGACATAGCGGATGGTTGTGAGAAAGGTAAGGATGAACAGATGCATGCTATATTGAATGATCAAAGATCTCTCAGAAAATGCATAGCACATATGAAATAGCACAGTGCTACAATATTATGAAATTTTATATGCAAGATTAAACACTTAGGGAATATGTTATTTGGTAAAAACTATCACTTTATAGCTCTTCGTACAAATGAAAATTCTAAAAAAGAAATGATTTACATAGAAGAAGTTGGACATCTTGGCTCGGTTAGCCAACTAAACGGTTTTTAAAGAGCAGGATACCATTGTTTTGCTGACCATTCTAAAAAACATGCACTAACTGCTATTCCTTCACATAAGAAAATTGACACATCAAGAAAACAAGTTGGTAGAATTCGTATATCACATATCGAAGCAATAAAATAGCTTCGTCGTTATCGACAAAGCGATCTGTAATTCTAATCAGAAACCTTGTTATTCTTCCGTAAACATATTTGTATTTACATTATCAAACTATTGTTATATTTTTCTCTCTCTGAGTTATACCTGAAAAATTTTCCTCTTTTCAAATGGTGGGCTATGTTCAAACGGTACCACGAAAAAACAACTATGTATTCAATAACATATGCAACTTTTCCACCCTGTTTCTTACGATGTAAGTTAATAGAATACAATTGTATATTCTAAATTTCAAAATATAAAATAGATTAAATATGTTAATTTATTATAAACACATGAGCGTCATTAACTCGGAATAAACTTCCCATTTAAGGTTTTTCATTAAACGAGATTTAAGAATCAAATTACTTCAATCACGTGACAATAATAAAATTAAACCAATACTGTTTTTAAAAATGAGTATGTTTTCCGTTTATTATTTTTCGATATATTTATTATATTAGAAATATACGTCTCCACTTACTATGTGCAATATTTGACTGTACAAAAATTGGCGTAAAAATAAAATGTGCTCCATGCTTGTCTGATCGTTGAAATTTGTATGAAACGATTTCCGGCTTCTTGGAAAGTCTACGCTAAAGCTTAAAGTTTTGTAAAAGTTCCACAATCTCTTGCTCAAAATAGCTTTGAATTGAAATTATAACTTATCCTCAATCATCAAACTGCTACTTTGCCGCTCAAGATGGCTGAGTAGATACCTCTTGCGTATGCTAATCTTGAATCCCGTAACTGAATTAAAATAGTGTTTCAAATATCAGTTTTCTCTAATTAAAGCTATGCAATTGTTATCTATATTAACTATCGTTTCAATCAAATGTTTACGTCTTTACATTTTAAATAAAACTGATGGTTTTAAAAGTACCAACTAGTTACTAAGTTAAGGATTCTAAAGCTTTATAAAAGAGTATTTGCTAGAGTGAGTTAAGTAATTGGTTTGGAAAACATCATTTAATTTACTCGCCATTTTGAACAATTTATTATTTTCTAATGAATGCAGAAATCGTATTGTCACAGTATACATATGTAAATACATTTTTCAATAATAATGGTACAGTAGAGTTACCGCCCTAATACGGACAGTATTATATGTATACTCAGACGTTAAGAATGTATTTTATAAACTATTTTTTCGGCTTGTATCTATTATAAAACTCTAAATGCTAATTGGGTTGAGCAATTGTTCGACAAACAGCTCCCATGAAAAATAATCATCCAAGACGTGTATTCTAATAGCGGGGATCTGTATTCTCCATTTTCGGAATAGATATTTTCAAGCCGTGTAGATCCATATGTTCCACTTTTGGAGTAAACATGGTATTAAAAACGGATATTAATTTTTAATAAATAATTATATTTTTACTCTATACCACTGCATATAGCTACTGTAACCCACATTGAGAGCATTAACAAATACACGAAGTAAATGGCTAATAACTTGATTAATTCTTACCTCGTAAAATATCCAAATATATAATGTTCCTTTGAGGGATTCACTTAGTAAAAAAAAGGTTAATTCACCGTTGCACTTTTTCAATGAGAATACTTAAAATTTTCAGACCGTGAGTTTTACAATTGATTCACTATCGAATGAAATAAAAAAACAACAATTAGACAGTGGAGTTGCTAAAAAATATCCAGAGGATGCGTCCGATGGGTTTGTTGGTCGATTGTGAACTGCTCGTGCCAGGAATATCCACCGCCTGCCTTCATACTCCAGCGAGCACCAAGCGAATCCACCTCCATCTTGTTACACTCATGAGCACCACCATCGTATCGCTACTCTCTTTTCTCCAGTGACGCATTTTCGTATTGTTCAAAAGCAGACGTTCGGCGATGATAAATTTACCTGGATATTCAGTACGACGAAAAAAATTGAATCAATTTAAAAATGTATTTATTATTATGAAATTATTATGAAATATATTATTACAATAAATAGTATGTTACTTTCCATAAGAAAAATGAAAACTGGGTGTATGGTCAAAAAAAACTTTATGAGGGGTATAGTTCCGGAGCGAATTTATATGCAGAATGAAGATTTTGAACAAGTATATAGTATAACCATATAGCGCGTAAACCAATAGACAAAATCATTTTCGAAAATATCGAAAACAAACACAAAAATGTCAATTACAATAAATACATGTTCAAAATGTTGTCTTTTTAATTTTGGCGTATTAGAATATATTCACGTTGTAACTACCCCTCATATATATATATATATTGTTTTAATAAACCTTAATAACTTATATAAAGAAATTCAAACTCAACAAAAATTATACAATCAAAATTAGATCCACAGTCTGACCAGCTCATACACAATATTAAATATAAATAATACATCCTAAATTTTGCTGCAATTTCATTTTGAATACGATGTTTTTTTTTTTAAATAATAACAGAAGAGTGATTTGATTCGAAATTTAAACAATCCCTTTTGCACTTGATGCATAATTAATATAATCTTGCAGGAGAATCGAATCATTAGAAAAATAAATGAATCACGTATTTTAAAATTGTTAATAAGTTGAATAACATAAATTAATAACGTATTGCTGCTAAAATTAATAATCGCTATATTTGAAAACTTAAGTCAGTATTTACGCGAAATTTCTTTGACTATATAAATGATATTTAGATATCAGAGAAACTCATATAAGTAAATTTATAAAAAAGGGTTTGCTTTATGTATTTTTTTATTTTTGATTTCAATGGTAGACTGCGGAGTTTTTTCTGGTTTACTTCAGTTTGGCAGAATAAGACAGAGTGTGGCTTATGGCATGCACGGTCCACTAACGCCGACCATTGTGTATTGTTCTTTCTTTCCTAACATTCTGACGACTGCTCTTCAAGAATTGAACGTAGTCTTCATCAGTGCAATACATATGATTTTCCAATATGAGGATAGGAAAAATTAATTTTAAATAAGTAATGTACATAAAAAAGTTAACAGTGCTCATCAATACATTTCATTTTGATGAAAAAAAATTATTGGGCACTGATCTTTTTATATTTATTTAAGTAGCATAGTTTTTTTAATATCATATTAATGGATACATTTCATTTTTCTATGCGTTTGAAATAATAAATATAATAATATTTTTTAACTAAATTATCCATCAAAATTTATGTTTGATTAATAATTCATGTAATTAATGTCTCCCCGGTAGCATAGTTCGTAGCATGCGCGTCTAGACAATGGACTGGATGCCCATAAGGTTGAGGAATTCTCTAACAAACAACTCTTGTAAAAAATAATCTGTCAAGATGTCTTCACATTTTGTATTTCACAACACCATATATCAAATACAACGCAAGAAATAGAGAGAACCGGATGATTTTTGATACTATTACTAAGAGATAACCGAGCTCATTAAAAGCATGCTCAATATAATATATTTTAATACGTAGAATATATGCATGGGTTTATAATTCGTTAAGCGTACATATTTATATAATCCACGAGCCTGGAAGCTTAAATTATTGAAAAATCTTATTTTCGAGAAAACAATATAAATATCATATTGACTGTGAAAGGAAAAGGGACGAACGAAATCTACATATAACACATTTTACAGAAGACGCAAACAACGTTTATTTGTTGATTTTAAGCTAAAGTCAAAAAATTACATAGAAACAACTTTGAAGTTCCTGAAGACTAAAACTAGTATCATATTTACTTAATATGATATAATGTAGTATTTAAGAAAAACCAATAAAATTTCTTAAGTGAAAACCTTTTTTCCTGGTCGCAAATTTTAAAAGTCATCCTTTTTTCAAACTTAAAAGCAAAATTTGGACAATAATTCGGTATTTTCAGCTTACATCGTTTTGATGTAACGTGTATAAAGTTTTACACATCCAAATTATGGAATAAAAACTATTTTGAAAGATTGTGGGTTAAATCATTTTTCCTTTGAACAATCGATGTATAAATCGATAAATATATCACTTGGTGGAAAATTTGATGGCTTATTTCTGTAAAATAACCAATAAACAATACGTTGTATATTTTTATTTTGTCGGCTTTACAAAATGTATCCTTCCATGATTCATTTCCTATCTGTCACTGATAAAAAAAGATTTAAACTCCAAAGGAAGACTTTCGCAATGTTGAGTTTCCTTCTTGAGGAAATCGCCGATAGTAAACTGCCGAAAAAATCATTTCTTTTCATAATTGGATTGACGTTTCAAAATTCGACGGGAACACTTGATAACAATGTTAACTTTACCGAATTAAAACAAAAACAATTCAATGACAGATTTAATGTAAACGGACCTAATTTAGAATTGCGGAACTTGAGTCACGCACATACTTAAAATAACTCGAAGAAAATTTAATGTTTAACATTTTTATTTTATGTAAGAATTATAATGGAATTTATTTTTTATTGTTGTTTAAAGGAAATTGTTAATTATTTCAAATGTTTTTACTATAGTCATCTACACTTAATGTCTCAATTATGAAGTTAGTCAATTCATGTATATTTACTCTTATTAAAAGATTACAGCGGATCTGCGTTTTATTTATCTTGATTCACTTAAAACGTGCCGTTTCTCATTTGTACGTTTGTTATGTATTATTTAGCTAAAATTCATTAAAAACAATACAATTAACACTTTTACCGCAGATGGCGTTCAATGGAAATTGTCTACCATATACCCAATCAATGCATACTTTCATAACGCTTGTAATTATAATAACATCCATTAATTAATTCTCAATTAAGTGTTTACATTTTATAGATCTCTTATACATCAAAATCAATCAATTTCCCATAAATCTCAACTTGTTTTATATATTATATTTATAAATCTAGAATGGCTTCGCTGCACCAATTTTAGCATTTTATCTTTTTGTACACATCATTAACTATTGCGTACTTCATTCATTATAGGTGAGCACCTACAAATTGTCTGATTACATTACCATTAATGTAATTGTAAGAGCATAAAGTTGTAATTGATATGCTTCACAAACCGATTGAATATTTTTAATGAGTAATATGTAACAAACCTAAGTTACGTGTATCTACATCTTGTACACCCCGATCGTTTATAATGGCACAAGTATAGAGCGAAATTCGGATGCATTTATTACCTTACAATCTTTGAAATTATGCTATTATAAAAATAAATAAACTGTGGGCGAGGTATAGAAATACATTACGTTAGCTAAAAGAAAACAAGGCATCATAATCCTGTGGAGTAAGTAACATAATATTACAACGCTTGAACTAAAAACGAGAAATCATTGTTTGTAAGGTTACTTTTGTGTAATATTATTCCAAATTCGAAAATCATTCGAAAATATAAACTTGTGGAGGAGGTTGCACATTACGCGATATCGTTTCTCTATTAAAAATCTATACATTTGAAAATACACGTGTAACTGAGTTACGTGATTTCCGACATACGTGAAAAACTTCAGAACTACTTAATCACGTAACTCGAGGACTAGTTTAATACCATATGTATTACCACGATCGCGAAATTGTTAAAATCTTGTCATGAGTTTTTACACAAACTCAATATTTGTGGTCAGAATTTTCTTTTCATGAATGAATCTTATAATCAATAAACTAAGCACCAAGCTATACAGACCTGCGTACGTCACAGCATGTGTTATATAATTTATTAGGCCAATATTTTTTAGTTGCATTAATACAGTATATTGCAGAATTATCATGTTGTTGGTAATCCACTTCCAAACGAAAAATTTCTCACTCAAAACGTCTCTTTCCTATGCTGCTCATTAAATTGTCTTATTTCATCCAATCTTCGGGTTTTTTACTATCCCTGTCATTCTCACAAACGTGTTACTTATATTTCTCAATTTTATCTTGTCCAGTTAAATATAATAAATTTATTTCGCTTTTTTTATTTATAAATATAATATTGTACTTAACCCACACCTCTATGAATGAAGTTATGCAACAAATAATGCAGTTATTGAACCTCCCTCAAACAAAACTTTAATAAGTGTAGTTAATTTCTTGTATATGTGCTGTACGAGTATATACACGTGTTATATTACACATTAACATTCATAAATCACTAACATATTCAACAAATTCACCTTACCAATTCGAACCGACAACTAAGTAGCATCACTGACAAATATTGCAGCAATCAATTGACAATACGTATATATTTATATCAAGAAGTGATAGAAGTATCAAATTAACATAAATAAGCATAAATAGCCAGTTATAATAATTTACAGCATCAGAAGTATTATTTATTTTAAAAAACCAACTACCTTATAAAATTTATATAAAGCAGCATAACAGTAATGTTATTTTTTTTGTTTATTAAAGAAATAATAATACCATATTGTTTTCATGTTAGTTCGATTTATAATATAATGCAAAGTGAAACAATCTAGTCACTTTCGTTTTCAAAAGTTTATATGTACTCATATACGTCTCTAGTATTGTAATGCATATTTTATTGATACGTGAAAACACTGCCGCTCATTTGGAAAATTTTAAAAATAAAAATATACGATACTAGTTACTTAAACAGTTAATTTAAATGCATACTGATTCATTGATTGTAGAAAATTGTATTTTCATTTAAGACCAGAAAAGCAATTATTTTTTATTGCATAATTCATTTTTAAATATATTTACTCTCACTACATATACATCCATAACACCATAATACAAATTGGTTCAATATATCGTTAACCAGTTGTAAGATTGTACTTTTTGTTCATAATTAATCTCAATGGTATAATACAATTTAAAAAATCAATAAGCTTTATTGGTAATAACCCATGATTGCTGTAGCAGACGTGTTTGTAATGAGAGTGAGTTACAACATTGGATATGGCTCGGTTACGTTCTGTAGATGCTTCAAGAGAATCTCAATATAACCTGCAGCTTTTAAGGCAACCGAATTACAGCATTTTGGGAATCCACTAATTACCATCAGAGGGCATATTCGGCAAAGAGTAAGAGGAAATGCAAAATATTTGATAGCGACAGGTTATTTTGAAAGCGCTCTGCAACGTCATTATGCTAAACGTATAGAACAACTTTTGTAGAATAAAAAGATGAGTTTTACAATGTACAAGTTTTTATTTTAATTCCCAAAAAAAGCTTTTCTCTGCCAATATTATTTTTATACATACAATGAAAACTCTCTTTGACTATTTATCATCGTCCAGGTGCCAATTTCATCACATTTTTAATATACATCTCTGCCGTGAATTAGACAAACGGAAATTAATTGTAACTTCTGCGGTATATTTTAATATTTTATTTATAAAAAAAGCTCTGGTTCTTTCTTGTTTTTATTAACGATATACCGCTCGTTTATGCACATAACCACGCAGATAATGAAACCTCATTGTACCCATTTGTTTAATATGGCAAACACTAACGTGTCAAGTTATATTGGGTAAATTTTGAAGTAGTTAAAAGTGAGTTCTGACATATTGGAAAAATTTTGACTGTCAAGAAATATATAACTTTTTCTTAGTATTCCGACAAGAATCTAATCGATAAATTTAACTATCATCAATTTTAAATAATATTCTTCATCCTCTTTCATTTTCGTTTTTTAACTGTAGGATGGAACCTTCAATAATCCTTGTCGCCAGACAGTGATTAATGGAGGCTTCAAATAATAAGTTAAATTAGATTGTATGATATTACGTATATTATTACTTAAGGTTTTTTGTAACTATAAATCATTTGTGTAATGTTTGAAATAACCGTCTACGAATATATCATGCTAAAGAGAGTGTTCTGTTAAATATTAATACCGAGTAATAAAAGCAGTATTTTCATTACTGATCCACTATTTTCTCGAACGCTCTAGTGTCACTAAATTGTATCGTCTCTATTTGCCTTATTTCCTAATCCCAATTATTCGCGTTATGTGCAGTCACCGCAAAAAGTAGCCAATTTCACGAAACAAGCAAATCACCGATTCATATGTGATGCTTCAATCATTTTACCTTTCGAACACCTTGAGATCTGGTGAGTATTTTTTACAACAAATATACTTTATTTTAATTAATATTAAATACATTATACCATAGTTTAATACTATATAATAATCTGTTTTTGTTTTATGTCAGCTATTCTAATTCCCACAACAAAATGAGTATGTAATCATTTTCAAACGCATTCATCCACATTGTTGGAAACTTTTCAGGTGACAAAAGCACAAGCTATCCTAATAATCAATGGCCAAATAGAATCAAAATATTATTTCTACTCAATGATTAATAAACGAAAAATGAGAGAGACGTTCATGAATATATTTTATTGAGTGAGGTTAGCGTAGTTGGTAGCGTGCGCGGCTAGCAGTCCGGGGAATGCGGATATGATTCCCCATCTGGTCGGATTTTAAAAATCTGAAAATGCAGGACTGGATGCCCA
>JAGVSQ010004873.1:0-18596 GCA_022683975.1 Rhyacophila evoluta | reverse complement strand
AATTCAACGAATTCCAATACGAGAGAGAACAAAACCGAATGAATTAATCTCATCTAAATAACTCAAGAAAAAAACAGAAGAAACACAGACAAGTCTGAATTCGGAATAGTAAACTTTCAAGCACACAGTTCGTTCAGACGTTCTTGTGCTTTCACAAATACAATTTGTTTCTGTAATAATTAAATTCGTATAAACCAAAACACAGGTATTTTATTTTAAACTGTTCGCGCGGACACGTGTGGTGAAAACAACGCAGAAAGACGAGATCGCGTAATACGATTTTTCAGAAAATGAACGAAGATGCGTCCCGCTAGACGGACGGGTCGCGACTGAGGTTCGAGGAAAGAGGAGTGGGCACCCCGTCAACAGAGCCATGTGCGGTGCGTCTGGACGAGGGGAAGGGGCTTAGCGGAGGGAGCGGAGAGCACAGACACTGAAAGTAGGGGGACGAGGGGGGCTCTCCTCCTGTGTTATGTAGATTATTTGATTAATTTTGTACCCTACGCTTTCCTATCTCTTAATTTATGGATGAGGTTTTATGTTTTGGCGCAGTTTGGTAATTTGGTGCGGGCATTAATGAAAAGTTCTTCACTCCGCGGACATATCGTCGGCGGAATTAATTAAGGTGGGGGGAGGGATCACCCCGCTGCCCTCCCGCGGACGGCTGGGCGGGGGGCGGTCACCTGGAAGGCCGATTGATTGCCAAAAAGAATACGAGTAGTATCTCATAATATAATATAATTATATTATTTCAATTATGTAAATACATTTGACCTCGTGTTACCAGTTAGATATGCCGTGTCTGGATTATTTTGCTTCTTATACTTGGATAAGATTACTGGCATTCGGTTCTACATTTATTTCATAGACATTTTTATAACAAATTGGCAAACGTTCGCAGCTTAGCATTATATTGTATTTATTCCCCATAGTGCCACAGTAACTCATACTGGGTGGTCACATTATTGTCAATTTCACGCACAAGAAAATACATAATTATTACAATAAACTTTGAGAGTCATTCATTAACTAATAAATATAAAATCATTTGTATTGTATCAACTGCCATTTCGCTAGTAGAATAGCATTAAAAATTACGTTATTTTTATATCTAATTTATACTTCTGAACGATTTAAGTTTTTATTTTTAAATTAATCAATTGAAACAAATAATTAACGTACAATATTATAAATACAAGTCGTATAGCATGACCAAGTTGCTCATGAATCGAACGAAAATTCGCAAGTTCGAGTCCTGTAGAGTGTAGATGCATAAAAATTCAACGTGTTTTTGATGTGGATTTTGGCTCTAGAATTGGACCCCTAATGGCTTGAATGACTGGTTGAACTGAAAAATAAACTTATTGCCAGGAAAATAATCTGTCGAGAAGTCTCGACATTGGAGGGATTGGTATGTGTTATCTTATTTAGGGTAGTAATTTGCACAAGCGACTCCTCAAGTGGATCGGTGAATTTAGTAAGTTGTAAGTAAATGGCGGGAGGTTTTTGATAAGAACAGCATGACTTTAAGGTTGTAGATATGATGGTCATAATTAAATTCATAGAGGCTGTATTTCTTGAACGTAAGTAATAAGTAATTGAAGCCCATAATGCAATGAAAGGTCGAGGGACAGTAGAATCTGAGGTAGGTAGTTAACTCGCCCCTTACTGTGTTAAAAGCACTGGGGGTAGACCTCAAATTTTCAGTTTAAATGTTTGATTTAAATTATAAAAAAAATGTTAGATTAATTAATGTAATTAGCTATAAAAATCATTTGCATTGTGTGGCAAGAGTCAAATAATATAAATTAAGTACAAAAAAGAAAAAAAATGAAACCTGAAACAGAGAGTCGACATCCCAAAGCTAATATCATTGGGACACTGAGAAATTGTATCTAGCCGCTCAGAACGCTCTCTCTTTCTTTCCATTTGAGACGTAATGAAATCATTTGAATGAGTGATCGATGGTACCCAACACACATACCAACGCAATCAAATACACACGCATATGCCGGGCCTAGATTCAATACATAATATCTTTGTTGATATTGATCAATGCTTTTATTCAGTACATTTATAGAAATATAATATAAGTACTCCAACACAGACAGGGCAGTAAGAGTTAAACTGCCGATGGTAATGGTCTAGTACAATTATCAGGTGATTCAAAATGACTTAATCAAAAAACTTCGAAAGAACACGTTCATGAAAGGTTAACTACAAGTTTAAGTTTTGATAGTTATAAAATTTTGAAAGCTGCATTTTAAAAGAATATATTTGAATAATCTTTAACTGATAGCACTGATAAGAAAGTAGGTCGAGGATATCGTATATAGGTGGCTATTTATCAATCGCAATGATTTGATCTTATAATATGTGACGAGTATCGTCTTATCAGTGCCTATCTTGGCACAGATAGTGATAAAATGATAATAATTGGGTCAGGGGTACTAAATCTTAAAATACTGATTGTAATAAAAAATAAAGTAAATATTCTTATAGATAGCAAACATAATTTATAACGAATGGTTACTCATTGAGTTACTCTTTACATGAATCCTTTTAATATACCTTATAATTACTAGATAAGATTAAATCGGATAGTTAAGATAATGTCAGTACGTAGGAAATTATGGTACGGATCATATGGCTCTTTCTTATGTTATAAGTCATATAACGGCACTAGATCAGGGTGAGAAATAGTTTGATGCATTCTGAGGGCGAGTCCAGACAGAAGCGAACGGAGGCTTATAAGCAAATCCTCGGGCCGATGTGTATGGATAACCGGACGCTAAAACAAGCGAATGCTAGGATTCTGCCTTCGTTTGCTTCTCTCTGGACCCGACCTGAGAGCCTCGAAACTGCTTGCTTCTTCTTCCGATTGTTATGATTGCAAAATCATTATGGCTTAAGTCCCGCAGCTGTAGATGGATTAAACATATAACGATGAATGACTGGATGCTAAATGGATTAAGCGATTGGAAGACAATCGATTCTTGTGATTATTTTAACAAAAATTTAATTTCATTCATATTACAGTTATAATTTAATGTGCATAGTAAAAATATCCACTCCAAAATTATGACCACTTTAGAACTTTGACATTTTTTTTCTTGACAATCAATTGTCATCCAACTGTTCAACTCATTGGGCACATGGACCTGCATCTTCCTCCTGCATAGACTAAAAAAAAATTCTTGCTGTGGGTATCGAGCCCGCAACCTCTCACTGACTGCGGGGAATCATGTACAAATAATTTGCCAAGAAATCAATGCCACCAACCCATATGGAAAGTGATTATAAGCTGAAAATCAATACTATACGATATATTAACCTATTTGGAGTTACGGGTAAAAATATAAATAGCGTAAATGTAAAGCGTTTTTAATTTTCATTATTATTTTTAAGCTTTTTCTTGGCTAATAAGTCAGAGAAGTTAGCGTGCCACTTGCGTATTAATCCGCTCGTCTCCGGTCACGTTATACAATATGGCAAGAATTTATTTATACTTGTGACCGAAATAATTTTCCCACGGAATAAATTTTACACGAAAAACAAACACGGTAATCCTTGTCTTGTGCAAAATATAAGCACGTGAATATAAGTTATTACCGATTTAAAATATATATATATTTTTAAAAATATTATATATACAGATCTATCACAGTAATAATGTGTCTTTAATACTTTTACTGTTAAAGTTTCAATTACCTGCGTAAATTTTAGTCCACATCCAAAAGTTTCAATAATTGTCAACAAAGTAATAATACGGAATATCTAGTGTGAACGAGTCTTAATGTAATGTACTTCATCTAGATCTCTAGATATTTATTATAATATTGAAGTCACTTTAAGCAGCTAGCGAAAGTGAGATCTTACTACTTCTCATGTGTCATGGTTGTTACATACATGTATACTTATTAAATAATTTTATTCTTTCGTGTTAGGATTTTGGTCCTTTTCCACTTTTAATAATGAAAGTTGTCGCCACTAACTTTTTCTTGAAAAATTGGACTTGCAGATGGAAGTTGCTTATATATAGATATATTTCATCTACGTAGAAATCTTTAAGTATAATAGTTGATATAAAATCTGAAATATGGTTGCAGAGAGAGGATCACTTTTTCTGTACGGAAAATAATAAAACAATCAAGATTTTAAAAACTTTTTTTACTATAAATTACATATCTATGAAAAGAAATAAATTAATTTTTATTCATTTGAATAGTTTTTCTGTGGGTATTATATTTGTAACTGACTATTCAGCGTTGCCATGTCATTATCGAGATTGACGATCTAGGCCCCACTCCAGTTTATATCAAGAGTTCCAATTCTAGTTTACGAAGCCATGACATAGTCGTCGCAAACTGCAATGAAGACATCATTTAGCTCCAATCACATGATATTGTGGAAGAATCAGCAATCAGGTCCAAGGTGAGCGGCGAGGAGTTGAAAAGGGGATGAGAACTGTGGGATACTGGCAGTCACACCACTGGACAATGCTGCCAAATGACAAACGTATTGTGGGGTCCCCATAACAACGATTCTCATGAAATATACTGAGGGAAGTTTACAAATTCCAAACATTATTCAATGTAAAAATATATATGTTATAATATGTATAACGTAGTTGAAAATTGCTTGTTTTATCAACAGTAAAAAGGATTTGAATATATTTACAGAAGAACTATTTGCACACCGGATTCTCTTTTTAGGCGGTTTTTTTAACACGGTTTGAAAATAGCATGGTACTACAGACACGACAATTTGGAAATAAATATCACACAGGCTCTGAATATCTCAAGACTTAAAATAGTGATAAAAGGGATGTCGTACCAGATGTGCGTCAACGAGTTCGTGTATTGCCTGATAGTGAATAATCGGTGTTACGACTTTAATATAATAAACCTATCCACTATTAATTAATTTTTATTTTAGAATACTTTTTGACATGGAATTGCTTAGAAAGTATCCACCGCACAAAAAGAATGTCCTGTGTAATAACATGTTAATGATAATACACATCGACCGCTTACTGCCAAGACCTTATATCTCAAAATTTTACGAAAGCCCTTTTAATGCTATCGTGTAGCAATTGCTCGTAATTCAAATATTTATCTTAAGAGTAACGAGCATTTGCCACGTGACAATTTCAATTATTTTCTAATAGATAGCGTAATAACACTTTTACAATATAGGAGTCATTATTTGACTACACATGTGTTTTTTTAGTATAAAATGCCTGAAGATTCTAAAACTTGTTTTGTGTATTAAAATTTAGTTGTAGTATACAAATTTTAAATAGTTTTCTAATTATTCTATTTTTTTATATTCTATTTACACAATAGAGTTTTTAGCTATTTGTACAAATTGTGTGGTAGAATTTTAAAGCACGACAAAACAGTTTTTTAGTAGTTAAAAATCTATTTTTAAAGTATTTAAAACATAAAAAATGAAGCTGAAAAAAACGTATATAACGTATGTAGAATAAGAAACTGAGACTTAGCTCTTTGTTGAAAATGTTTTATCGACGAAATGAGCCATGATATGTATGGTTGTCAATATGATCAATTTCTATCACGCACTTTACTGGTCAAATAGAAACAAATAAAATAATTAATTAAACAAGGTTCAACCAAATAGTACTTGAGTTAAATTGTTAAAAAACAGTATGTCTAAGATATGAAGCATTTTTCAAAGACGACCGTTGAATATTTTTTTTATTTTTTTGCAAATAATTTATATAGAATAAGGAACTTACGTACTGCCTGATACTTCTGTTTTTATATATCCTTCTATATATGAAATTATTACCAAATTCAAATAAATGTCTAGTTTTTTGTATTGAAGTCTTAGTCACCCTAATGCCGGAATCGGGACGGAACGCAAATGAAGAACATTGTGCGGCACCACATACCCTTCCCTTCCTCCACTTCACTGGAAAACTCGCCCCCACTACTAACTCACTCCCTCCCCCAACCGACAGTTTTCCTCCTTCTGACCCCACAGTTTAAAGTTGTTTTCATTAGGCCGCAGTGGAGTTACTGAGTACCGACAGAAAAAAAATGTATGTGCTTTCGAACGGGACTAATGGGCAAGTCGAAAGTTAAAGAAACAGCTGGTTATTTTTAATTGTGCTGATATTACTTGAAAACGTTTTCTATTGTGTGCTATTATTAATACATACATTTATCGACGGTATATATTTTATAAAATATTTCTCTCTAAGGCAGTGATTTTCAACCTTTGCGTCACAAATTCTCGGCATAACTTGGGAGACCGAAGATTGCAACTTTCACTTCATATTATTTAAAATTATTGCGTCAAACGAAATGTATAAATCATACAGATCACAAATTAATATCAGATATCCCGCAGCACTGTCATTCAGTGTATTAAAATATGATTCTATCAATTAAATAACTAAATAATAAAAAAAAAATTTAAAGCATAAAATCAATATTAAGTGCACTAATTAGTGTGCAAAATAGCAAGTGGCCTGCAGTCCCCCATTATTAAAGTTAAATACTTTGTCAAAAATTTCAACAACCTTTTAGTAACTTGGAAATAATATTTAAATTCATATTGTATTATTAAAATATTTTAGTAAAAAAATAATCAATAGTTGAAGATGCTCATATTGTAAATATGTGTTGAAAAATTGGACTGATGTAAGGCTATTAATGTAATACTTAGTAATAAGTAAGGTAATACAATACATTTGAGAGGTGGCGTTGCTACCGTGGAACTGTTGGAGCAAATTGCGCCAGGCGCAGAAATCATAGGGGCGCAAAACATATGAAATATCCAGTAAATATTGACAGGTATTCCGTACTTAAAGAATTATAATGTGTCTTATTATTATATTTAGTAAATTTAATATCCTAACGTTTAATGATCTTGAATTGAAAATAAATTCGATCCAGGGCGCTGAATATGTAGCTACGCCGATGCACATGAGTCCTTGAGAAGTGAAGTGGACCAATTGATATTTTAGGAAATAGTGATTAAGTAGCATAATTATGTTCTGCATATTTTAAGTAAAAATTCAAAATGATCGAACTAATTAAATACCCAATAAAAAGGTATATTTGTCTTAATATAACAATATACGTTGAACATACTTAGTATAGGTGTGAATATTGAAGTGGGCCAATTATCTCACTTCACCATTCTCACAAATCTCCCATGAAGTCTTTATTATCCAGTAGTCTTTATACACTAACTAATATATCTATTATATATATACAGTTCCTAGTTCAAAATCCTAGTGCGAATTTGAGCATGAAATTTTTACTAAATTTACAGATATTTTTCTTAAAAAAATAATCATATATTATCGAACATACTTTGATATTTTCTGTACGTAATGATTTAATAAATTTTAACAAAAAAATTATCGTTTTTAGCATTTTTCTCACATATTACGAATATATCGTTGTTTGGCAGTTGAAGGGTTCGTAGTATGATATGAAAGTGATATTTATATTTTTTGCCGATGAAGATTTAAAATATGTTGATAAAGTTTAATAATTTAGCACACGCATTGGAATAAATAATGAGCCAAGTGATTAAGAGCTTAAAACTTAATTGCCTATAGAATCACAAAATACACGCGCCATAGTGTTTACCAGCCGTGGGTACCCAGATGGAGTCATATGTGTCGCGTGCAGTTTGCGAGAGCGCGTCGCCTACGGGCCGCCCGCGCCCCCGAAGGGTACAATATCTCATTAGGGGTGAATGGGGTCAATCAGAACAGACTCCCGCTAACCCCGTACCACCCTGCCCCCATCGCCGTACTTTGTGTAACTTCATCACCCGATCATTCTTACATTCAAACGTCTCGTTTTAAATTGTGTACCCTTGTTATTCTTGGTGTTAAAAGATCTATGCGGGCTAGAAAATATCTCACTGTTTTCATATAGATTCATAGAGAACGATAAAAGCAATAAAAGCCTTTTGATTTATCACAATCCATAAAATACAAATGGCTTTTTACAGTATTTGAGAATATTTTACTATTTGTTTGATATACTTCTAATTTTATTACCCAATTTCGCTTAAAATAAATTCAAACTCATTCTTTATTCAAATTTTGTATCCTTTCTGTTATTAAAAAAATATTTCGATACTAGCCTGTATATTTATTATTTCAGTATATTCTTGATTATCGACGATTGTGTTTAAATGTAATACATTTTACCCAAAAATGACATGTGAAAATTTTACGTAATTTTTATCCAACGGTTGGTAGGACTTATTGTGATAGACATACACACGCACATCCGTTTTTTTTAGTATAAATAGCTTGAGAATATCGATGACAACCAAATATGTATACCTTTTGCAAGCAATTTATGAGTTAGTGAACGCAAGATTATAGGATAAAACTGATGGTTCGATAGCGAGCTTGAAATGAGCTACAAATGATAAGCGATGTGACGGAGTAAAAAGATCTCGATATTCCGATCAATACTCATAAATAAGCTATTAATATCGGAAAGCTATTCACAAGCATTTGACAGGTTTTACTATGTATTTTTCTATAATACGATAACAATTAAATATTCATACTAATAATTATAAAAAAAATACTGCGCGTCTTACTGTAAATTAATATACAAACATTAGGACATTAAGGGGATTATAATTATTATAAACACGTTAGATTCTTTTAGTGAATATTTTGCAATGTTCTGTATGTATTACAATCTAGCGTTACTCGTAGAACATTATAATTAATCAAATTTACATTTACGTTTTATATCATTAAATGTAAGTGTATTCTGTGAGTTGTGTATTCACTATCTCACTTATATTTTGGGAGAATTTATAGTAATACTGGAACAATTGCACAAATTTCGCAGCTTATGGAGTCAGTCACTCAGGAACAAATTTACATGTGTAATAATAATATACGTGTTTATAAATGTATTGGTTTATTATAAATTGTGGCATTGTGCATGTATGTTCAGTGGCGGGCATCTAATATGCAATGATTCCGCAGAATTTTCACATAATTTTACTATTAGAGACGTGTCCCGTTGTATAAAATCGTACCACTAATGGTTGTGTAAATAGCGACCTAATTGTGCATAAGCGATGTGCCGCACAAGCGCCTCAATTAAAATATCACTTGGGGTCCAATTGAAAAATGTACCACATTAAATTTATTGACACGCACACACACAACACACAGCTGTTGGACGCACACATTTGTCCGTCAAATTATGTCGTGTTATAAAATAGCTGCTGCGTGCTTCGATTCAGTGATTGGAAAACTTTTATTTTCAGATATTCCTCGAAACATATCGTAAAATAAATTAGTACCATCTAACGCACACTTAATTCTTTTCGCTGATCGTCAGGTTAGCATAAATGTACTTTATTGTTGGAGAATGTGAGTTTGTATCCCACAGCTATCTAACGATTTATAAAAATAATCTGGGTACTTTTCACTTTGGGCAATCTTAAAGGACTTTAAAATGGTGATTAAATACCTATGATGAAGTTATATCGTGATTCAAAATTATTGTTAATAATTTAACGTATCATAATATTATATATTGTGTTGCTAATCTTTTGCATTTTACGAAAGCACACTTATTCTACAAAGTTGTATTTTTCTGAAGGTTGTGGGCTCGAAACTTATGGTAAGTATTTTAAAAATATCAAACATTCCAATTTGGATGCCACATAATTTAAGCAATTGGCTGACAGTAAATTCTTGTGGAAAACAGTCTGTCAATATAAGTCTTCATATTGTGGAGAATGAACATTCCAGACTATACGAAACAAACTATCCATATAACTGTGCAACGTATACCCTATATTTATAATGACCTAGCTATTCGTGATACAAATGTGTTACGCATATGACCAATAAATGGCAAATTTCAATTATTTTTTTCTCAAAATTTTGCTAATTATAATTACACTTAGTCTTGGTATGGGTGTGTCAAAATTAATTAATATTTTAATACAATGGAATTAATTTAAAACTGTTATGTTGTATATGCTAATTAAATTGATTAGGGTATAAAATATCTCGCTTTTTAGATTGAAAAAAGTAGCCAAAAATCAATTAGAAACTTAAAAGGATCGCATTCTTACAATGTCTGTAGTTACAGGAGGATTCAGAAATAGATAGTAATATAATGGTATAAATGTTCCAATTCTTATCTCCATACATTAATTATTGGTGAAATCACTTAATGACGTTTTTCCGATGTTCGCTGTAATTTCTCCGAGCCACAGTTTTGAAAGGGCATCGTTAGTTGGTGGTGTTTTGTGCGGACGGCGTATTTTTGCGTTCATTTGGTGCTCAATTGTACGAGCTGCGATCGTGCTATCTCTGGCGCACTCCTTCCCTCCCTTAGCTTTCATCCCCTTCTCTATCGCGCACCTTTACCGCGATCCAAGTGAATATCACATTATAAGCTAAGTCGCAAACAAAAGAGTTTAATCAATTTGTATGATCAATGCATATAGGTACAATAAATATGTCATCATTTAATCTCCCAGTACAAAATATTTAACGCCAATGTCCAATTTTATTTTTAATCCAAAAACTATTATGAAATTACCAAATCATTTCATAGACTTTTAAAAGTTAAAAAATATACCAAGCCATTGGTAGGGCCTCAACCCTGTGAGCTTCTTCTTCTAACCGGTGGAATTTCTGATGTCCCGCATGACCATCGGCTGCTATTCATAGAGTATATTCATCAGAACCAAATGATGCTGGGAACATTGAAAAATAAAAACTGGTTGACAGGTGACAGGAAATCTTTAAGCATTCACAGGCAAATATATCAATGCAAAAATGGCAAAAAAATATATATATTTCTTACTGCTTACGCCCACAGATTTTTGATAGATTTGATAATCATACTAATCGTCTAATAGCTAAATTTCATCTTGAATCTTTTGATTATCTCCTCTTCCTCCCGGCAGAGATCCAGCGTTCAAGATGACTATCAGGTGCTATTTACAGGTTGTACTTTAAGGCAGAATTAAAGAATACTGGTATGGGCTAATTTTGGAGTGGTGGTCATATATTCCACATAAGGAGCGCATGTTGAGAGGAAGGTGCGGCACATGTATGAGAGTGGAGACGTTTAGTTATATGGTTTTCATAGAACCTCACTGGCCGAGAGTTTTAACGTGCGCCTTCCGATCCGGGGAATGCGGCTCAATTTCCCCATCTGCCAGATTTAAAAATCTGAAAACGTTGGACTGGATGCCCATTGGTCGATAAATTGTCTGACAATCAATTCTTGTGAAAAATGATCTATCAAGACCTTTCTTGACACCGGGGAGATTCATATACTGCACTTTTAGAGTGGACATCTTTACATTCTATAGATTCATTATGCTCCACTTTCGAAACAGACATAGTAAAAAATTATCTTCTTTAGGCTTTACTTAGATTATATATAAAATCACTAGGAGTATGCACACGTTATTTCAAAGCATTATATTCTGCAACTATGTCATATTGAAAGACATTTAATTCCTACAGAGCAGTGAATCAGCACGGTTTTACGGGCAAATGACAATCGCGAAATATCCAACACGAGGTCCTTGTGAATTCAATTCGTTAAAGCTTGCGGTGTAGCATCGTACCACTGCGATAGAAGGTAGCTGACAAATCAAAATCTATTCACATTTACATTAAAGTGTCGGCAGTCGACACAATGGCTGGCAATTAGGCGGCGGTGGTTCACCTACACACAGCCACACCATATATAATATACGCCATACGGATAAAGTGACACACAATTGCACGGTTACTTACTTGTGGGTAGAAGTTGACACAATTTTTTGCTTTCAATTTAAGTCTTTAATATTTATTCTGCGACGCTTTTTTGTGTACGCAAGATGCTCCGTTTTTTAAATGGCGATAAAATGACATAGTTTATCTGCACAGTGGGATTTTATACCATGACCTTTTTATGCAGGCAGTGATTGTTTTTTATTATATCCGTACGATTTCAAGATCAATAGAAAAAAAACAATACCATATGAATAAATCACTACGTACGCATACATATATGCAGTTGTATGGTAGGGGCCGAGCGTTACTTTTCAAGCAGATTGACTGTGTTATCAATAATATTTTATAATTTTCTTAACATTTGTTTTAAACATTCGAACTACACCAAACTCTTCTTTTACACGGTTGGTACGTTCCGCCCAATACCATGTAAAAAAGATTACTAAAATTAAAAATAATCTTAGATATGTTTCCATGTCATCTTGATTTAAAAATTGCATTATTGCTTGTCATATTTTAGTTTTATTAAAAAAAATCGTAATAAAGATTTTTCACCATCAGTAAATAGACGAACCCGTTACCAGAGTATGTTTAATATTTCTTTTCAAATTTACTGGATTAAAAAAAAAACAAAAGTTGCGAGGTGTGTTCCACCGTGTTATTCTGAAACCGTGTAAAAGAAAGTCCGTGTACGAATGTTAAAAAATATTTTATATAATATAACAATAAAAAAGGACGGAAAGGAATTAAAATTCAATATCATCCTGGTATTTTTTTATTTATGACTAAACCACTGCTTATATAATTTCATATCGACTTGGAAAGTGAAGCGTATGAATATAAGCAGGCTAAAAATGTTCATTTCATAAATGGAACGCTTAAATCTTGTACGAAGAAGATGCTTGAAATTATGTATGAGACTATTTTAAATTAAAGATACAAGTTTTTGAAGCCCAAGTCAAAATGCATATTTTTTTAAGCATATGTTAAAATAACACAAGCATCAATCGGGAATTATTCTCTTCCAAAGCAGGTAAAATCTATCGTCGGAATGTATAATACTTAACACCCGAATCAAAAGAAGGTTCAAGGGAGGCTTTTATTAATTTTCTACTAGGCCTACTTTCACAAACAATGTATGTTTTAGCTTAATAAGGACCGCAAAATGCAGTTTAAATTGTCTCTAAACACACAATAACACGCACTCTGTGTTAATTGCGACAGGCTCGTTTGAGGATAACAATCTATTCAGTGTGACGGCAAAATACGAAAATGTGTAATGGCCCTAATGATCGAGGCGGTTTGAATGGATGCGGACCTCCAGTAGCCGGACTTATTGTGGACGTTTCTTTAAATCAAATTTACCTGTATCAGATGGCTTTGTAATCAGAGGTGAAACGATTTAAATTGTGGTATTATAATTTAATTTATAAACCCTTTTTTGTGAGAATTCAGGGATGGACACACGTGGCTTCATACTATTAATTAATTTTAAATATAATAAATTATACATTTTCTAAATTATTTAAAACTGATAAACTTCCATATGTGAGATCACGGTTAGCGACCCGGGTTTCGCCTTTTGGCATCTTAAGGATACATTATATGCGGGCTGAAGATGTCGAAAGGCGAAACCCGGGTCGCTAGCAGTGATCTCACATATGAAAGTTTACCAGTTTTAAATAATTTAGAATTTTAAATCAATTTGCATCAAACACCATCGGTCAAAAATATTAATCAATTATACATATGTTAAATTATTGATTTAATTTCTCTGGTAGCCTAGAGCGTTGGTGTGCACGACACGCAAATCACCATTAATATTTTCATCATCATCGTAATTTACTGGTTTTTCTTCAATAGCTCATTAAATTAATATCAGATTAGAAAAATATAACATTTTTTAACTGTTTAAGTCTTAATCTACTTCAAGGTTGTGTCTATTTAATATTTTAATAGATTTTTTGTTCCTCCTGTAAAATTTGTTCTATGTGGATTGCGATCTTTTTCATTTCTACCGTCGATATTATGAACTCCACAATTTTAAGACTCGACAGATTATTTTTTCTCTTGGTTATGTTGTCAGGGAATCATTTAACCCACCGGGCATCCAGCTTAGGATTCTTAATAAAAAATTAAGTATGTGTATAATTAGAACCCGTTACTCCGATGCTGAAGAACGCACGCTTACCAAATCAGCCACAAGAATAGTTTAAATTAATACCTATTTATATATATTTTGCTTACATTTACTGCGGTTCAAAACAAAATTCTTTCAGATTAAAAATACAATTGTATTAATATAACAATAATAATAATAATAATAGAATAACAATTTATTTTATAGTATCATCAATTTCCTAATTTTTATAGGAGTTTAACCTTTCGGTTTAAAGTGTGAGCAAATGATTGTATTCGCCCCCAGATAATCTTTCTCCGTAATTTCAATTCTGTCATTAATCTTAAACCGTGTATAAACTACGATATATTATTATTAATTTATATGAAACCTTTCTTATACGGTTTTAAGCTTTTAATTAAAGCTTGCATGCATTTTATGCAAGTCACAGTCGTTATATTGTTGATTCGAATCCCGTTGAATCATCGCGGATAAGTGGGCAATCAAAAATAAAAATAAAAGATCGTTTAACAACAATACGTATAATAAGATAGAAATCTCATTTTATTTGAGCTTCTCAAACCGTGAAAAAAGTATAATTTTTAAATTTAACAGCACAGTCTAATTCAATACAGTCACCTTATCCAATGCATTTACCTCTACCTATATTAATTTGGGAAACCTTGTTTCTGAGAAATTATCCTCTTGCTGAGAACTAAAAGCAATTAATATTTTTAATTTGAACATATGATAGTAAAAAAATACATACAAATGGATCTATGGTCCATTCGGGTCCAGGACAGAGTTCATAAATGGCACCCACTGTCAAACATCAGGTACCAGGTACCGTTCCGAGTGCGTTCTATCTCTTCACGTCCAGATGTACAAAATTAAATGTTCAGCGTGTCTTTTTTTTAACATGTTCGTTCGTAAAGTGAAGCATATGAATCTACAGAGTGTGAAGATGTCCGCCCCGAAAGTGAAGTATATGGATCTCCGCAATGTGAAGATATGGCTTGACAGATAATTTTTCTCGAGAATTGCTTGTCAAACAATTGCTCAACCCAGTGGGCGTCCAGTTCTCCATATTCGAATTTTTTTAAAGTCACAGTGAGCTCATATTCCCCGGACTACCAGGTATGGATACTTACTATATGAATCTATTGGTTAATGTTATACACTGTCTCATTTCGAAAGAATATTTTCATTCCACTGTGTTTACTCTGAATGTTGAGTATACAAATTGTCTACAATGTAAAGAGTTTTCTTGACGTATTCTTTTTACGTTTACATCTACCAAACCATTAGAAATTTGCGTCCTGCAAAATGAAATATTAATAATTCTTTTGCGATAACAGGATTTTAATCTTACTACCTTCGTTCTTGAAGCTTGCGCGTTTACTATCCAACTGATGGTGATCACGGTGACTAAATATAAAATATTAGATAGTAAATGGCGATATCTAATAATTGACTTTATTATCGCGTCAGAATTAAAGTTATTTTATAATCATATATAAAGCTATTTTCCAAAGAAAACCTTTAAGGCATTAATTAATAAAAAAATATGTGTACTTTATGATACTGAGCTGCATATGCTACACGAAGTATTTTGATGCTGAAAGTTGACATATACTGTTCATAAATTCTTCTTATTTTTTCATTTGATGCCGAATGATGATTTAAATTATCGTGATCTAATATATATAAATGATATGTTCAATAACACTTACACAGATCCAATCTTTAATTTAGAATCAATTTGACTTACAAGTTCATTCGCTCATTTATTTAGTTTAGCGCATTTACAACATGACATATAAATATCTTTCTTTAAACAGCATCATATACAAAAATATGTAACATCGATTATGTCAAGTGACTTTTAATGTCACTTCGAGCCATATTTTGAGAGTACCCGGGCCCTAAGAACATTGTTGATCTTCGGCTCGTTAATAAGCGCTCGCTATTTTCTATCCAAATTAATCGCAATGCAATCAGAAAGCTTTGTGCGCACTCTGAAAGGAAAATAAATTAAAGAGACTGTTCTCCGTACTGCGTACTGCGCACCGCGCATCGAGCCGCACTGCTTCGATTGTGGATGAATACACATCAATTAGAGTAAATAATGCAATTTAACGAAGGCCCGACGTGAAATTTATGTTATATTGCCATTACTGAGGGGAGAGCTTCAAAATCACCTAATCATTGAACAAAGAATTGTATACGATAACAGAGAAGACTTTAAAATTACAAAACTACTACCAACAAGCTTTTAATTAAATAACGATATACAACACACAGTGGATCAATTGATTGGTTTTGTATAACTCTAGCTAATTCACGATCAGCAATGCTATCTATTAATTCAATCACTGCTGAAAACATTGACGGAAATGATAGATGCACGATGCACACTACTTCGCAAATGGTGGAATAAGTTTTTGGAACTATCCCCTTCACATAACAAATACTCCCGGCATGCTTTCAGTTTACAAATTTATGCAACTTATCGTCAATGTATTCCTTTTCAGCCCAGTATTAATTTCTTGGTCAATAGAAATCAATAGTCACTTTGTTATCAACTATGATTGGGATGTGCGTAGATTATAATGAACGAGGAACGTGTTAATTGATATAGCTGACAAAATTTGCTTCGACCAAAATTATTAACATGATGATATGTATAAAAAGTTTTTGGAAACTCCATTTGTAAGATTTTAAGAAAGACACAAAAAAAGGCTTTGCAATAAGTGCCAAACTATCGGTTTTTATTTCAAAATTTATTCCTGCAGAAACATAGCTGGCTCTTATAAGTAATGGCTCGAAATTACACAATTTATTCAAATTAAACATTGTACATTTTTAAATATCTCTGAAATATACGTAGAATTTAAGAATTTATACAATGTGAAAACGTATCTTGTCAAGAATGCCGCGCCATGGGCAGTTAGCGCCCTTGTACAAACAGTGTTTTTTTGAATCATCTGTATATATATTTTCAGTGATTTATAACTTGAAAATATTTAAAGTTCTGGCTTAGTTATAGCAAACTTGTTTTAATTAGGTAAATATCATAACAAGTATAAATTACTAATGAATATATTTCATTTTTCTTATAGACGGGTCTTATAGTCATATTCAGGCGCCCTTGTGTGGTGCACGGCGCGGCCTTGTATGTAAGATTGTTTCTTAGGAGAATTAGTTACACGCCATGGTTAAATATACATATAATAAAATTATTCGATCATGATTAAGAGCTGTCAATCAATAGAACATCTGTATTTAACTCAAATAAAGAATTTTAAGTTAAGAAAAGTTTATACATGCATGTTATCTATTTTCTATATAGAACATTTCTGAAATTTGATCTGATGAATCTGCAAAAAGAAAAATCTGAAATTTAAGAAATCTTATAACTCATAACAGATGTGCTTTCAATCGAGCTTTTACTATCACAAGCATTATAGTAATAAGTAAATGTAACATGCAGTTCAATCGAATGCACACCTGTCTGGTACATTTAGTATTACCATAAGGGTTGCTTTCTCGCACCCATCAATCATCACGCATTGAAAGTTCGACCTAAGGATTGACCCACCCGTCTGGTAAACCAAAATGGTTCAACCTTGCTCACTTTCATAATAGTATCATTTCGTTGTCAGGTATTGGTAAAGTTTTTAAATTTCGGTCTGAAAATGAACACCATATTTTATTTCAGAGAATTCCATTAATGCTAATTTGTAATCGGTATTAATTATACATATTGTCTTTAACCAATCATGATTGTCTCTTAATTAAATATTTTATAGCGAAAAAATATTGTCTACGCTGATCACCTTGCTTACATGTACATCCAATTACATCAAAATTATACGACATGGATTATTTATATTCTCTATTCTGCTCACTTCCCCCATGCAGTAAGTTTTAGCTCGCAACTCGCTTATTTTTATTTAAATTGTTTTACGTAAGTTGTAATTTACTCTCATGTATACTATTTTTACCACGTCTGTTGCGAAAGCAGAATATATCTACTAATTATATGGATCAAAGCTATACGAAAATTTCTTTTGATAGATTTTTTTCAGATAATTGTTGTCAACCCATTAGACACGCAGTCCTGCATGGTACTTCTCGGCCACGAGGAGGCACGTCAAATAATGTAAGAAATAAAATCCATTGATAATTAAGAATTGTATAATGCATAATACATTAGTACTAGTTATTTCGTAGAGCTTCAATTCACAGAGCTGAAATATTAATCAAACTGAATATTTTATACTGGTTGTATAGTACGAAGAGTATCATGTCTTACAAATCTTCAAATATTTAATTTAGTGTCTATTAAAGAGCAGAGCAATTATTAAAAAAAAATGCTGTTAAAACCACTATCAATATAAGATATATGTATAGTACACCTGCTCCTTTTTTTACACGTGGGATACGTTTCAAAAAATACCGTGCAAAAATAAGGCGAATCATATAAAAGTGGTAGATAGGTTACATATAATTATACTTAATTAATATGTGAGAGATGTTATCAGTTGGAGTCACCAGTATGTGGGAATGTTATCACGTCGGGGGTCACCAGTATGTGGGAGTTGTTATCACGTTGGAGTCACCAGCATGTGGGAATGTTATCACGTCGGAGTCACCAATGTGGGATGTGTAGAATGGAGGTTGACTGGGTCCAAT